>PVLD010008880.1:0-80875 GCA_004027595.1 Dinomys branickii | reverse complement strand
CAAATTAGGGGTGTGCTGTACTTGTAACCATTTCCCCAGGTTAATTTCTTAGTATTTTCTGTCTTCCTGGGATTTACACTAAAATGTTTAAATAAAGAAGAAAGTGTTCTTATCTTCAGGGGCAGTCCAGCATGGGGAAACTACAGTGTGGTCATATTAGGAGAAGTAGATGGTGGTGTTTATTAAAAAAGGAATAAAAAAAAAAAAAAAAGACCAGCCTGAACTGCACAGTGAGACCTTGTCTCAAAAAGACAAAACAAAAACCAAAGAAATTCTACAGAACTGTCCCAAGTTATCTATAAAAAAAAAATCCTTACAAAAATGCTAATTTAAATATAAAAGAAAAAATATTGGGGAGGGGATTGTGGGAAAAACAGCCCTAGGAACAGGAGAATAAATGATTATATAACATTATCTTTCCATATAAAAATGTATGACAGCATAAGGGAATAAAATGCAGTCCTTAAATACGGCATAGATTTGTATTAGCATAGAATAAATATCCTTGATGAGTAAGTTTCCAAATGCATTACACAGAAAAATATTATTTTGTTTAAAAAACACTTTCTCACACTCAGAAAGTTATGAGACTTTATATAATTTAGAATCTTGGTACTACCTTAAAAATATTTTCCTGCTCACAAAAAGCAAACAAGATTAACAATATAGTTCATTGTTCTTAAGTCTGGTAAGACCTTTCTCTGCAAGGAAGAAAAAAGAATAAAAAATTGCTAATTCTAAAAAACTCCTTTCGGGGCTGGGGATATAGCTCAGTGGAATAAGCGCTAGCCTAGCAAGCGCAGGGTCCTGAGTTCGATCCCCAGTACCGCAAAAAAAAATAAAATAAAAAAATAAAATAAAAAACTCCTTTCTTTTGGAATTGAGCTTTTTAAGGTTGTTTTGTTGTAAGAACCAAAGAAACTTACTTCTCAGGGTATCAAATGAGGAACAGAATTGTGATTGGATGTCACTCTGGACCCACAATTTCTGACAAAGTGATGAAACAGCGAACTGGATCAGAACACACTACCTTGCTGGAACAGGGATATCAATAGGTACTAGGTCACACACCATGGGTAAAATCCTCCAAGCCCCTCACCCCAGGTGCCGTGATGAGAAATGCAGGCTCTCGGGCTGGGGCTTGAGGATGGCAGGGAATCTTGCTCTAGGGCAGCATCAGACAGCTAGGAAGGCAGCGCAGTATCTGAAGGGAAAAGCTGTCCCCCACAAAGACCGTGTATATTATACTGTGATTTTAACAAAGAGAAAGATAGGAAGAAAAGAGCACAGCTGGGCCCAGGGAGGGGAGAGAGGCCCAGTCAGCCAGGAACCGTAGGGCACTCAACAGAGGCCAAGACCAGCGACACTGACAGGATCAGCAGTGAGGTGAACGCAGTACGGACGACACTGTTTCCCTTTCTCTTTTTTCTAGAATATCAATAGGTTGTCAGGTACTTTTAGGACCTTGTACAATAAGACATTTGGAAGAATTATAAAACTTGTGTTACAGGAAAGACTGAACTTTGTAGACCCAACCTCTCCCACCAGTTCCCTCCCATCATCTCACTGAAGCGCCGAGAGGCCTCCATCACCCCAGCCTTGTTCTGTGCAGACCCATCACTATAGGATGTGGCCACCGCTCCCACCCCACGCTTGCCCAGTCTGCAGTGACAGCGCAGGTTCAGTCACCACAGCTCAGACAGGGTGGTTCTCAGTAAGCAGGAGAAGGAGGACACCACAGTGTTGGGTAACAGATGCTTACCAAGTACCAAGTCCATTGCTGGGCCCTATAGGGATGGACGAAGCGCCGTCCCTGCCCACAGGGGACTATGGGACTGTCTAACCAGAAGTTGGCTTCAGACAACAAAAAGGAACTCTGTGAGAGGGAACCAGCCAAACCTGAGAAGAACAGGGCGTGTGGCCAGGGTAAACACACGGCAGTCTAAAGGCTCTGGTCTACAACAGCCTTGCAAAGAAAACTTTTCTGTTTTTGCTGTGGAGGAAATGGGAGCAGAGACTGCAAGTCTCTCGGGCCTGGGTGACAAATGGAGGCGAGGGCACTGAGGCCAAGGTTATCACACTGCAGAGATGGGATTCGGCCCAGCTCCCACAAGCCCAATCCCTGAGCGAGGATGGATAAACATACCCAACCCTGTGAGCCTAAAGGACCGAGAGAGAGCAGCTATTACAATGCAGGCCCGTCCTGCTGTTGGCAGGGTTTCCCAGCGCCCCAGAAGGGAGGCACAGGCAGGGTTCGGTGGAATAGTTAGCAACCCAGGAGTAACACCTGCCTCTTCTCTGTCACTGCCTGAAATGTAAGAACTGTCAAAGTGATTCCGTACTTAGTAAGAGGCAAGGCCAGCCCACAAGCACACAGCGGCAGGAAGCCGAGTTAGGCAGCCTAATGGAAAACATACAATGCACGAGTATCTGATGCAGAACAGACGAAATAACCCCGAGCACAGTCATGTGGCTTGGAAAGTGTCTTTGATAAAGAAATCCCAGAGCAGCCAGAACACACTGCGTCAAGCCAGCCCTATGCCTCCTGCCTTCCTGCTGGGAGCCATCAAGGGCCACGCACAGGAACTGCGTCCCCAGACCATCAGCAGCCATCAGAGTCCTGGGGAGAACCGCTCAGGCAGGGCTGAAGTGGCAGAGATGGAGCAAGATGTCTGCCTCCAAAATTAACCCTTTCTCTCTTCCCTGTTCCTTTCTGCACCATCCAAGCCCCACCCCCACGAGGAGCTGACGCGCCTCAGAGAGCACCATGTCAATGTTGTTGCACCAGGAAGGGCCTCCCCGGAGACCTGCTGAGCGGGGAACGTGGACCAAGATAAATGAACCACTCTCACCCTGGAGGTTAAACCCCGTTTCTAGCCACGGTCCAGACAATAGAAGCAAGAGGAGACAAAGCCCCGCGTACAGCCCACCAGTCTAGGCTGGACCCTGCCTGTCACACTGGGGCTGCCTGACCCCGAGTGTCCTCACCCCTGGGGCCCCTCTGCAGTGGCTACACCTGCCACCCAGCCTACCGGGGGTTAAGCTAGGAGGACCCGTGTCACACACTCAAGTTCCTGGGACAGTGCAAGGGCTCTGGACCCCACTGTAGAAGTGATCACGGCCCAGGAGTGGAAAGGATCAAGTCCCTGTGAAAACTGAACAGCAATTCTGAAAGTGCCTACAGTGCAACTCAGCCCTGAGCCCTCAACACACAAGGTACCTCAAGGGCAGCTCAAGGGTACCCCGACAGCCTCTCCACCGCCTGCCCTTGCTCAAAGGCTTCTATGCTCAGGCACAGCTCCAATGTGCCCCACATCACACCCACTACTGAGAGCTACGTGCACAGCTAGATACCTTTGGTGTGTGGGGAGATGCCACCAACAGGTACCCAACACGGGGAGCTCAGGGCTTCACTGCAGAGATCAGAGCAGCACAGCATTCATAGGAGGACCTGAGGGGCAAAATCACAACCTTGACGCCACAACGAGGTGCAGACACAGGGACAGAGGTGGCAGTGTTGGGCCCTCGCTTCTCAGCAGGGTGTAGGGGGCTGAGCACTGAGAGGACAGACAGGAGCCTGCCACACATCTGGTGGCTTTGCAGGCGCACAGCTCAGACAGCTCTCCGGAAATCACGCTCGGGGACACACGCGAAGCGCTTCCCCAGGACAGTCGGTCCCTAAGCCCACAGGAAGGCAGCACTGGGAAGAGTCAGAAGTGCGGACCTCGGGCCCCACTCAGAGCTCCGAGTCAAAATCTGTGTCTCGACAAGATGCGCCTGGGACACTGCCACAGAGAAGAGGCCTTGCCACGGAGCATTTACCACACGGCAGTCCACGGAGACAGGGCTGTGGCAGCTGACTTAGGTTTTTAATGGATCTCTTCTTTCTCCTTTGACTGAGTTCCATGATCACAGATAGATGTGTTTATCTTAGTTGCTGCACATAGTAATTACTCAATAAATATTATTGAATGAATGGATGGCTAAGTGGGCACCAAAGAGACTGATCCTATTTTAAGTATAGAAAGACTTGAGCAGGGGTCTGAGCAAGAGGAGAAGGTGGGGAGAGAGACTGCCAGTGATGAGAGAAGGAAGTCAGATAAGGCCCTTTAGAGACTGGCTGAGACATGGACACGGAGATACACACTTGCCAAGGAGAAGAGGTGAGGGCCAGGTCAAGGTGGCACCTCCACCTGCAGGAGAGGGTGGAACACTGTGAAGAAAGGACAAGATGACTAAGAAGAGAACCAGAACTTGTATGTTTGGCTCTGGTGGTAAAACACAGAAGCCTCAAGGAGGCAGACTCAGAAGGCCCCATGACCATGGTGATGGCTGGGTCGGGAAAGAAAGGCCCCATCCGGGTGATGGAGCGCCCAGGCTCTTGGAGCCATCTTTGATACAGAAATCCCAGAGCTCTGGAGAGAAGCAGCCATCAACCAACACCTAACCGCATACTCTCCAAGCTCCACAGGCCTAGCACTGCCTGCAAAACCGAAGTATGGAGGTGACTCACGGTTCTCAACAAGTAGATCCAGGAACTTGTGGGCAGCCAAGCATCAAGGGGCCAGGAGTCCAGTCCAGATGTTACCCTATCGTGGTGCACTGGAAGAGAATCAAAAATACCATGCATCACTGCAAGAGGCCATGTTCACAAGTGAGCAACATCCTCCCTCCCCTACCACCCCTGATGGGGTTCAGCTCATAAAAAGGGCAGAAAGGGAAAATCTACATGTGGCTAATGGCCTCAAGGCAACTGGGCAGCCACAGAGCTGGCAAATCTTCTGCCTTCAACTTGGGAAAAAGACATCAGCCACCAGCTGCACCAGCTGCAGCCATCGGAGCTGCCTGACCCTCAGCCCTCAGCATGGAGCCCAGCACTACAGCGGCAGAGGACCCCTGGAACTCAGCAGCCCAAGGCCTCTGTTCACAGGTAAGATAAGCCCAGAACCAGAGAGCACACAGACTTTATCCTACATCAACTGCCAGCAAGGGCAAAACCAGGAACAGAATTGCAGAACAGGCTCTATTAAGCTTACATTTTACCTGTAAATTACCTCCCTAATAAAACTCCATTTCTAAACAAATATTACTCTTATTCTGTCTGGCTCTGAACTGAGGAGGACACAAAGCAGCCTGTCGTTCCAGATCTTAACTATTCTCTGGTTCTTTCTCCTTCATCCCAAAAGGCTTGCACCAGCCAAACCAAAACTCCTGGTTTTCTTCAAAAGCAAAGTTCAAGAAAAAAAAAAAAAGAAGAAGAAGAAGAAAAAGAACAGTACATTTTTGCACAGAGGAAGAAAACCTGAAATCTTTACAGGCATAAAACATTTGAGTTTTTACGGTGTAAAGAGCACAGACTGACACAGAAAGCTCCTCTTCCACACATCAGGACCTCTCCCAAGGGGATACATGGGGACCACAGAAATTAAGTGTATTTTACAGGCTGGTTGTCACTGCTTCATTTTGGTGCAATGAAATCAATGATCAAAATGCTGTTCTCTAAGAAATTAGATTTCTGGTTATGACTTTCTAATTAAGTCTTTGTCTAATTATATATTTACACACAGTCACCTTAATAGTTGCCTCTTCCCCCTGGGTCCTGGTTTCAGCCAGCCTTTACAGATCACTGTGATCTCAGGCAGGGCACACCTAACCCTGGGTACCTGTAGTCAGTTCATCCATAAGAGCAGGAACACAGATGGAAGAACACTTCAGCCAGAAGACTCACACAGCTCCCTTATGCTTTTAGAATAGAACTGAAATATTTCACATTATGTCAGCTTATCTGAAGTGTGCCTACCTTGAAAAAGCGAATGTTGGCCGTTATCAATTTAACTTACACATGTCTTAGGCAACAGCGGCAGGGTATTCTGTTTCTAGGACATCAACTTCAGCAGAGACCCATCTGCCCCCACCCACACTGAAGGGGTATTTGTATCTGTTTTCCCAAAGGTCCATTATTATTTATAAGGCATAAAGCAGAATTTAGGCAGTGAGATCATTTGTTTTGAAAACTACAGCAACCATTCCAATTATTTCCCCTCCCTTTTAGCAAGCTAGTTCCCCTGAGTCAAGAGAGGGAGACATAGATTTCAGAAGAAACGCAAAGGCAGTTGGGCCACCCACAGTATGGACCAGGATTCCACACTGGACTCCCTGGGTACAGCTACCCGTCCATTTCCCTTTCAACAGTTAGGCACTATCCAAGCTAAGAAGCCAAGGAAGGCGCACACGAACTGAACACACTGAGACACCTTCAACATCAGGATCCATTTAAAAAAGAAAACAAAAGCCCCACCAGAATGTCCACAGTGTTCCTTATTCTGATGGAGGGAGAAGGGGACAGAGGCAGGGCAACATCACAAACACTTCTGAAAATACCACGGGCCCTTTCACCCAAAAGAACAGACAAATACGCATTCAGTGTCCAGGGGCTCAAGAGCCCCCTGAAATTCCTCTTGGTACCTTGGACTAAGGACCCCAGCTGCAGTAACGTAAGCACCCACCCTTGTAATTCTGGAGCCCCTGTAAGTGGAGGCAGGGAGTGTGGCCCTGTGTGGTATGACACACAGCAGCAGAATCAGGCTGGAAAGATGTCACAGCAGGCAGAGTGGTGCCCTCGAGACAGGTGGGGCCCACAGGGGCTTGGTACTCAACTTTTCTACATTATTCTTGCACATTAATAATGATAAACAAAAGCACATGTTGTTTAAAACAGGAATGCACGTAGGCGGGAGAACTAAGATGCCCAAAGACTGGTTAAAATGCGCATCACCTCCCAAGGGAAGACAACTGCTAAGTCTTTGTAACTTGGCATTGGCTACACCGGTGTCCGTTTTACTGTGCGTAACTATCTTTTTTATAGAGATGTGCATCACTATGTTGCCCACGCTGCCCTTGAACTCCTAGGTCAAGTGAGCTGCCTGCCTCAGTCTCCTAGGAAGCCGGGACCACAGGTGTATGACATAGCACCTGGCTTTATGCACTACCAGTGCATTTTATATGCTCGTCTGTATGTGTATCACCACAAAGCACTTATTAAAGGTTTCTTTTGGTGACAAAAGTCCAATAGTAATGCTTAGAGTTATTCTCAGCCTGGTTTTAAAACACACCAATAAAACCGTGCAGTGAGCCCAGGGCCATCCAGGGCGGGGCCCGACAAGAACAGTCACTCTCTGGCTCCAGGATGAACTTCTATAAATACCATTTCATTTTTAAAAGTCCACACCCTAGGACAGCCCTGTGCTCTCGCCTAATGCCATGTTGACCTCCGATGTGGCCATGGTTCTCGGAAAAGTCAGTGTTGGGTTTCTGTGGACCTGGTGATCTTTTCCTGAGCTATGCTTGGCTGCCTGTTTCCTGTGGCACATTCTGTTACCAGGACCGGTCTCGCGCAGCAGCTCAGCAGCCGAGACTGGAGGGAAGAGCCAGATCCTGCTGTAGAGCTAGAAAGAGGGCATGGGCACCTCCTTCCATAGCTGGGTCCAGAGGCCTGAGTTCTTTACACTTTCTCCTCCAGACCCATTATCTCCCTGCAGAGAATTCTGTTCACTCACTGAATGGTCAAGTCATTCACTGACCACAAATGCTGGCAAAGTGGAAACACAGCCAGTGGGTCTCGTTCCCAAGCCCTTCCACACTGCCCAGCATCATCTCACCAAATACAAGAGCGTCTGCTGTCCCAACGACGGGGCAACAGCACCTCGGCCCTAGTCTTACCGGGAAACAAAGCTGTCTTCCCAAACGTTTAATCACCACTTTCATTCCCTTTACGTTTTTGTAATGGAATGCCTGAGACTGAATAATTTTTTTCTTTTCTTTGTTTGGTACCAGGGATCACACTCAGGACCTTGCACTTGCCAAGCGGGCCCTTATGCCGCTGAGCTGTATCCCCGGCCCATGGGTAATTTATAAACAATAGTTTCCTCTGGGGGCTGGGAAGTCCAAGGCTTTGGGGACCTCCTCAGTGAGGTTCCTTGACACCTAATTCCACCTTCTCAGGCACCATCTCCTAATGTGATGACTTTAGGGATTTAGTTTCCAACACAGGAACTCTGGTAGACACATTCAAACCACAGCAATTAAAATGCCAAAACTGACACCATGTCACTCAATAATATTTTGACCTGGTTTTAGATAGACTGCACCTCACAGCCTTGTAGCTCCAAGAGTTTGTGTCTAATGACAGAAATGGTAGTTCCTCTCTCTGGCTAGGAGTCTCCTCTACTAGCTAAAGTCTGAGGTTTCGAAAACAAGAGCAAAACTAAGAATACAGAATCCTATCTCCAGGGTATCACCTCCTGCTAAACGTAAGCCTACCCCTGGACTCTGCCCTTTTTCCTAAGCTGAAGATAAGCATGGCTCTGCGTGTGTACACGCGCACGCACGCACGCACATACACATGAATACCCCAAATTCTTCTTGATAGACTCAAAACAATAGCTGTACAGGGAAACCATTACTAAGAGCGCAGGAAAAGCACAAGCCTGCCAACACCAGAACAAAGGGTTTCTGCCACGAACATGGGAATACAGTGATCTCACACTCCCTTCCCACAGCGCCTATGCAGGAGCAGTATCCTTCTCAAATTCAGACACAGTCACTGCTCCACCCTAGAGCATCAGGCAGATGGATGGCCAGGCCAGGAAACAGACTCCAGAGGTGGCTCTTTGATGTGTAACCCAGACAATCCGCTAACCAAGGAGGGGGCTAAAACGCTGAGGAGAAAGACCCAGGCATTAATCACCACAGCCAGCCGCCCACTCTTTCCACTGAGGGCCTAGGCCAGGACCCAAAGCGGACTCTCCAATAGCAGCCTGGCTCCCTGGGGCACAAGACTGCTTCACCGTGCTCCTAGCGCATTACTTAGGAGCCACTGCACTGCTCTGAACAGGGGCAGAGGAAGGCCCCGTGCTCCAGACCTCACTGTGCCCTGACCCTAACAGCATCGGACCAGCAGCCTGCGGAGTGCCCGGGGCAGACACCGGGGACACGGGAAGCTGGGCAGGAACTCGGCACACAGCCCCCACTTCACTAACTTGTCACAAGAACGAGGGCCATGTTCTATTAAGTGGTCAAAGCAGAAGGAGGCAGATTTTAACATCTGAAAGTTTTGTGGCCACCTCCTCACAGACAATAGTGATCATACTCTTGCATTCTGAGATAGAGCCTCTACCAAGACAAAAATGCTTCAAGTAAATTGATGTTAGGTCCCGTACATATTTAAAAATAGTGAAAAATAAAAGCCTACTCCAGGGCATTATTAATCTGCCCTACAGGCAACATTTAAGTTAGTACATGGTTGAAGGATCGCTTGAATAACCCCCACAGTGTGATAAAATAGCCTCTGTCCTCCCCTAGACTGGTGCAGAGTAGGGGTGAAAAACATCAACAACAAAAAATACAAAACCATTGCCCTACTGAGAGGCTCTGCTGCTTAAAAGAAGATTTGGTCCCCTGTGAAGACCGATCCCTCTGCCCTGGATAGAACCCAGGGTTTGCACTACCTGGGCAAGTGCTCAACCTCTAAGCCACACACACCCAGCGCTTCTGTTTATTTTATACCCGTTTATTTACTTATTTTTCGTGAGCTAAGGATTGAGCCCAGGGCCTCATACTTGCTAGACTAGTGTTCTATCACCAAATTACATCCCCAATTCTTTTTTAAAAATTTTGTGACAGGGTCTCACCAAGTTACCCAAAGTGGCTTCCAACTTGTAATGCTCCTGCCTCAGCCTCTCAAGTAGCAGGGATTATACACGTGCACTCCCACAACAGCCAGAATGTCTGTGAAACAGGCTCTAGGCTGCATCTCCTCCCAGGGCTGCTCCAAGACAATGCCCTGCACCACCAACACCTCCACACAGCCTGCCACAGTGCCCTGTGCCCCACGAGCTATGTCCTTGCAACCAGCAGCTCCTCAGGGCCAGGCTGCCCACACTGGCTCTGCCGGCCCCTGCACTGGCCCTGAACCCAGGAGACTGGCAGGGAGGAGAGGGGAAAAGGTGGAAAGCCCTTTTCTAAGGAAGCTGTGGCAGGTAAACTAGGATGAACACTAACCATTTGGAGAGGGGAGAAGGTGACGCTGGATCTTTTGCCCCTGAAGATGTAGGATAAGTTAGCGATTTCATAATCAGGGTTGAAAAGTACAGGCTGTAAGGAAAACACACAAGGGAAATGTCAATAGTCTCCCATAAGGCCAGCATGCGTGAGAAGCCCGGCTTCCCTCATCCATCCATCAACAGCAGACAGACGGACTCAGACCCAAGAGGGGTGCTTCCTGCTGCCTCTCCGCCCTGCCTGCAGCCCTGCTCTTTGCTACCCGCTTCCTTGCTCTGCCCTAGGCTCCGTGAGCTTGCCTGCATTCCAGACAACGGTGAAATTTCTTACCCCGGGTGAGGCCCTGCACTGTGGGACTCTCACCTGGTCCGCTCCCTGATGCAGTCCATTCCCACCTTTCCCTGCCCACACAAGTCACTCCCAGTCTGGTCCCCCCACGTCTTGTCTTCTCTACACCCACTTCTGGGTCTGCACCCAAGTCATTCCTTCTGGGAAAGCTCTTCCTACCTGTCTTTCTGATATAAATACTGCATTCCTTTCCTGAACTCGGCTCATCCCCTCCAATATGACCCTTAGGATACCCCAATCTTTGTTTGAGAAGCCTCACACCAGATGATTCTCATCTGCCTTCCTGGGGTGCAGGAATGCCCCTCACCACCTGCACCATCACACCCTACCTGGAATCCAGCGTACACCCTAGCACACAGCACAGACTCGAAGACCTACAAACACATATCTCAGAGTGTGGATTCTAGAACCAGCCAAGCACACAAGAGCCTGAATGAGAGAATAGCTTTCCTTGCCTCACTCTAGCAATGCGAAATATCCAACTGCATGTTGGTTGTCTGTCTAGCTCTGCTTCCCCTACGGCCAAACAACTAGAACTTCCTCCTCCTTTCCTTCCTCCTTCCCTCTCCCTCCCGTCCTCCATATTCCTTTGCTACCAAGTTTAAGAGTTTGGGACTTGAGATTGCCATTTACCTTATAAACAACAGCTTCTATGCCAGGTGTAGTAGTGCACACCAGTAATCTCATACTCTTAAGAGGCTGAAGCAGGAAGATCACAAGTTCAAGACCAGCCTAGGCAACTTAGTGACTTTGTAAGATCCTGTCCCAAAATTAAAAGAGGGAAGGAGGCTTCTGGGTTCAATCCTCAATACTGCCCATCCCCAGGGAAAAAAAACAGGAGGAGGCAAAAGAAAAGCTCTTCTGGGCAAGAATCCTTGTAAAAGGAGTTAATTTAAAAATCCACCCAAAGCAATGTATCCTTTGAAACAGCTCACTCCACACATTTTTCCTTCTGATTCATTGTGTGTGTTATGCGGTCCAGAATCACACAGCTCCCGAGGTCAGAAAATGCATTTCTTCAGTAGCGAGCGAGAGTGGCAGTGTTCTCAGCAACCCTCTCAGATGAGTCAGTCTGCTTCCTCTCTCCAAATAAAATAAGGAATCAATATTTGACCCCAGTGTAGAAGCCTCTGGAATCCTTTTCCCCTTCACACAAATGTTTCTCATTTGATCAAGTTCTGTTTCAATTACATGCCAAGAAAAGACAAAGAAAACCTCCGCTCCCACCTACTCCTGCTTGCCCCAAACATTATAAATTATCTCTTACATCATACAAAATGTCACCCTGCACAATGTGACTGCTGTCAAATGGTGGCCACAGCCGCTGTCTGAACAATGGCTTCATCCCAAGGAGTTCTGGTGCTTCTCTGCCAAGGCCTGGCCTTAGTTTTTCAGAAAAAAGCACATGCATTACCAGAAAGAGTGTCCCAGCAAAGGACTTCGACAGTACTTTCAGAACAATCACCATGCAAAAGACAATTGCTTTGTGACACTGAATAATCTCAGATACAGACAGACTGGGTAGTAGAAGATCTCAACATACTAAATTTCCCCAGCTGAGTAAATCCCAGCTGTATGCAGGATGTCAGAGGTTTTAACCTTCACATTGATTCCCTGGTCACTTTTCTGTTAGAAGTACTTCTAGGGCCGGGAATATAGATCAGTGACACAAGTGCTGGCCTGGCAAGCACAAGGTCCTGAGTTTGACGCCTGGTACCAAAAAAAAGAAGCATCTCTAAGAAATTTAAATCAGACACTAGGTGTGGTGGCACATGCCTGTAATCCCAGCACTCTGGAGGCTGAGGGAGGAGGATCATTGCAAGTTTGAGACCAGCCTGGGCTACAAAGTGAACTCAAGGCCAGAACTGCATAGCAAGACTCTGTCTCAAAAAGACAAAAAAAAAGAAATTTAACTTGGCATACTATCCTTTCTGGTGTTTCCTAGACAGGGAAACTGAGGTAAGACCGTGAGACCGTGTACACCTTGAAGAGACCACACCAAAATCAGGCCCGTTCTTCGTTTTGCTGTGGTGCTGGGCTCACACTCCACAATGGAAGCCAAGCACTTTGGCATTGGCCCCAAACAAGAGAAGGGAAACTTGAAGCATCTCAGTATCTAAAGACTACATAACCTGGATTATTCTCTATGTTTCCTAAGACCCTCTCTGGGAATGGCTATGCCCGGTTACCCAAGATTATACACCAAATGTGTATCTTTTCTGTTCCAACCAGAAATTTTAGAAGCAGAAGGGACTCTGGAGATTCCATCACTCAGGGAGTCTCAGTCTCTGGCCAGAATTCCATCCAATACAAAAAGGGGAAGCGGGGCACCTGGCACTGGGAAGCCATCCATAGCAAGCATGCGTTTCCCACATTTCTTTCATGGGATTCTGTGTTCTAGCTTAGGTTCATGTTATGCAAATTTTGCACTTACTCAGTATGTACATATTTACTTTCACATTAAACTAAGTTTTTCTCTTCTATATTCTCTGAGTAAAATTAAAGCTCCAAAAAGATGCCTCAGGTTTATCTTGTGGTTTCAGCAATCCCCTCTGCCCAAGAAGCAGCAACTTTTTTTTTGGGGGGGGGGGTTGTTGTTGTTGTTGTTGTTTTAGATAAAATCTTATAGGTTTATTTAAAACTTATTTCTCACCCTGAGTATACAAAATACAAACTCCACAAAATGTTCATTTACTTACTTTGTAGTTTACAAATATACAAAATAAAAGTTTGCTTAAATTTGTATTACATATTTATTAAGGCAAGGAACTATATAAAAAAAAAACATTTGTCCTGTTTAAGGCATACTTGTGTAATGATTTGTACAATAGATTATTCCCATCTGAAACCACAGTGCATAACAGAGTGTCTGCATAAAAATGTTAAAGAAGTAAACCAGGTATATTTACCTGACTTAGGTCATAAATGTAGATCAGAAGGCAAAAATAGATTTTCCTGGCCAAAGTATACAGTAGTTTAAGAACTTTGGCTTCCTCATTTGGTACCTTTAGAACCAAGCCTCACCAGGCACCATCATGTTGGCTATTAAAACACATTTTCGGTACCTGAATTTCTTCCTCGGGAAGCAGCAGTTTTGCCTCTGCCCTTCCATCTACAGGGAAGAGCCCTACTCACCAAATATACTTAATGGCTTAACCAAGAGAGCTGGTGGCAGCCCCAGCTACAGAACCCACCTCTCCTAGCCCTGCTATAAGCCCTGCTGTCCTTTTGGGTCTATATAGTCCAAGTCACCCAGAGCTACTCCTTAACAGAGAGATCCACAGTCAACTTAAATCTACCCACACATGTTGAGGTGGATTAGGTTGGTGAGTATCCTCCGCAGAGCTCAGCTTAAGGTTTATAAATTGGGCACCTGCCTCTTCACTGGCATTCAGACTGCCAAAAACTCCTTGGCTTCTCCACCACCCGTACACTTTGCCCCAGACACACCCAGCTGCAAGACTTACGAACTGCTCAGGGCAGACAACTCCAGAGCCAGTAACGTCATTACCTAATGCCAGAAAATAAATGCCAAAAATAAAAGAAAGATCAAATCTACGCAAAGGAAAACTCCCCCTAAAGAGGAGGGAGTGTTAGCTGCTGGGAGAGCTACAGGGGACACTGGGGCTTCAGCTGTGTGTTTCACATGCCAAAGCAAAGACGAAGGAACTGTTCTGATGATAGAATTGGTCTTTTGGAAACCCAAGCAGCAACACCTGTATGTACCTAAAGAAGTGAGCAATTTTCTCCCCTCAAGGGACATCTGGCAGTGTCTGGGGACATTTCTGGCCACTGCAACAGAAAGGCAGGGGAAGGGCAGGAGGTGCCAGGTAAGTTATCAGCATCTAGACAGTGGAGACCAGGGACAAGGCTACACATCTTCTGATGCATGTGACAACCTCCCAAACAAGGAACAATCCAGCTGAACTTTCAGTAGTGGAGAGGTAAGAGATCCTGAGATTGCCAGGCATGGTGGCACACACCTGTAATCCCACCACTCGGGAGGGTGAGACAGAAGCATCACTGTGAGTTCGAGACCAGCCTGGACTACCAAGTGAGCTCAAGGCCAGCCTGAACTGCATAGTGAGACCCTGCCTCAGAAAAGACAGGGAAAAAAAAAAGATCCGGAGATTAAAGCAGGAGGAGGATGGGGCAAAGTCCTGAGTCTTTCATTCTCTTCCCGTGGCCTGCTTGGACTGCACACATCGCCTGACCTCACTGGGTCTTTGTTCGTTGTCACTAGATAGATACGTTGGTTGGCTTCAGAGGTTTTGCAACCACTAAACTGGATCCAAGCAGTCATTCTGCAGCCTTCCAATATGGCAGCACTCCAGGTCAGAAACCAGTGTCTCCCAGCGGGGGATTTGCACCAATCCTCTCCAAGGCCTGTGACACTTGCACTGGGAAGAATGATGGGGAAGGAAGCTTTGTTCTTGACATCACCATCCACCCAGAGTCCCCGGTGACCTCATAGTCCACAGAAATGAAATGCAAAGAGCCCCTGCGCTCCAAAGTCTCCTTCTAAAACCCAGTGCCCAAGGCCTAAATCCTAAGGTTCCAATCAGTCCACAGACTGAGGACAGACATGAAAACATTATCTTGAATTATGTGTTCTCCTTTACAAGATACATAAGTCAAAAAGGAAAAAGGAAAAGCTTTGCAATAAAATTTACAAGGCATAGTTGCAAGTACATTGAATTACATACAAGGATTTTGCATTTTCTTAATACTTGGCAACCATAAATCAGCCCACCACCCCCTTTCAGGGTAACCCAATATCAAGCCATTGTTCCGCAGGTAGAAAAAGCATACTACGACTTTGCCTCTGGAGGTGCCCAAACCCTGCAGGAGAGAGGGCTGCCCTGAAAGGTTGGACCCTTCACACGCAGCCCAGTGGGCTCTAGAACCGCAGAACACAGCAGTTGTTTTAGAAGTCAGATTCCCACTTTCAGGAAAAGGAGTGTAACTTGCCTGGCTCTGACATTCTAAGCTGCCCTTCAACTCTATTGTGGCACTGTCTCCTTGAAAGCATGGAAGAGAGAAAAAATTTGCCCTGCCACGCTGCCCAGGAGCTTGTTCCTCCCCACCACGCATGAGGCCAGGGATGCCACAGATGGTTAAAAGTGAGAGGAGACTCCCAAGAGGAGGACAGCGGGAACCAGAGGAACGTGCTAAGGCTGGGAGGAAGCAGCACCAACTGCTGCCCCTAAGCAGAAAGCCTAAAGGGCTTAGCACATTTCATTTGCCAAAAAAAAGGCCCAAAACCCCTCCACTCACCAGTTCCCTGGTACATCCATCATCTACAGACTCCGAAGCACATTTGGGGGCGTCCAGAGGACTAGTGTAAACTCTCCAGAGCCTCACACAGGCACCCACATGCTGTCCCTTGGCAGCAGACAGTCAACATCCTGGGGCCTAGGCTCCCCCTCAGCAAGTTCAAATCTGAAATCATAATAAAGACGCTGAATGGTTTAGTCCTGAGCCTCCCCTCGGCCATCAGAAGGAAAGGCAAAAGTGCAGTGCAAGTGCTGGAAGCCAGAACAACTTCACTTTCCTCATAAGAGCAAAAAATTTGCATTTAAAATGAGCATTTTGTTAGCCCTTCCAAGAACGCTGGGAGCTGGCTGCCAACATTAGCAAGAATAAAAGCGATCTTCCACGACACCAGATTTCTAATTACTGCCACAAAAGTACCTGGGTCCCCCAGCAGGCTGAAGAACTATGCTGGCTAATTACATCTTACAAGTCAGGCGCCAGCTCCACTTCTAAAACACAGTCATATCATGTTAACGGAAGACAACAAAGACGAAGACACCTTCCCAACGACAAACGGGAAGCCCTGCAACCCGGCTTTCTCTATCACGTCACATGCATAAGGTGAGCGGCCTTAGGAGACAGAGATCTGGGTGAGGACTAACGCAGAAACAATCAAGAAAGAAAACTTGGAAGACATTTAGTTTTGTATTCAAAGACGAGAAGCTGCCCAGTGTGGGATCCTGACCCAGGCAGCGGCCAGATGGCGCGAAACCAGCCGGAGAGAACCAGAGCGGCTTGCTCACGAGACCTGTGAACTGTGAACTCACAGCAGTAGTTCTCCGCACCCATATCCAAGCAGCAGCCCTCGGATGCTGAGGGTGAGGGAGGAAGAGCTGCAGAGGGAAACACTAGCACGCACCTCCCAACTCCTCGGCCTCGGGGCCTCAGGGGTTAGACGGGGAGAGGGGAAGGCGGTGGGTGGCTGCAGCCTTGCTCCGTTCCAGGGGTGGTTTTAACTTTATTAAATACAGAGGAGCCTTTTATCTTCTTTACTCACTAATAAAATCAGTGGGTGGAAAGAAACCCCCGGAAATCATCCATCGAAGTTCAGAGAAGGGCCGCTGGAGATATGGAGCCAGAGAGGCAGGAGACACCCCTTGCGCCAGGAGCAGGAAGACTCCAACTAGTCACAGGGCTCGGTGCAGAGCCGGGCAACAGAAGGGGACTCCTCAGGGCTCTGCAGCTGTCTGAGTGATGTCTTCCACATTCTCCTCCTCTGTACGGCAGGTGGGGGCTGCTCTGTGGTCAGCAGAGATTTTCACCAGAGCTAGAAAACTTCCTAACAAGGGCATTTTAATTAAAACTGAGACACAAGGCAACACAGAGGAAAAGAGGGCTCTCCAGCAGATGCGGTCCAGCCTGCAGCCTCCATGTGGCTTCTATTCCCCCAAGGCCTCACACCAGCCTGCCTTCCTGCTTGGCAGTTCTGGAAGGGAGGCCTGAAGCTGCTGGCAAGAGCTACACCCACCTCTCCAGGCCATTTCCTTACCCAGCCTACAGCTCTGCCTCGATTTTTTGCAGGGTCCCATCTGATCAAGAAGACATCCTTTGCTTCCTTGAGGGATCATTCTGCTGTGACAGCCAAGTCTGGAGAACTCTCAGCCTGGAAATCTGGACCCCCAGGGTCCAGGGAAGATGAGTCACTGGCTAAAAACCAGGAATCTGATGGGTAGTGCTGGTTTCCAAAACACAGGCCCTAGCAACACGTCCAGACAACTCCCTCGAGTGGACAGCCCACGGGTTTCTGCAGGCCAAGCCTGGGGCCAGCTACAGACAGCACAGCATCCAGCCTTGTCTTACAGCCTAGTCCTCTCCTGGAGGCTGCTGTGAAATGATTCACAGTGAGGCTCCTTCTTCTCCCTTCATTTATTTAGAAAAACGAAAACAGACACGGCCTTCCCTCTGCCTCCCACAAAGAAAAGTTAAATAACCAGGCCATGACTTCATTAGCTTGGATACAGTCTGGCCGACACTTGGACTTTCCTCTGCTGACCAGGCCACTCCTGAGCCAGCAGCAATGTCCACCAGTGTCCTATGCATGTCCTTCCCCACCCTGGGGTGGACACTCCTGCAGGCGCCTCACCTGGCTGGCTTGCTTCCATCCTTCAAGTCTTTACTTATGGTTAGTTACCTCTTTAGAAACCTGCCCATTGGCACTGCCCTCTCCCCTACCAGACTGGCAGGTCTTGTTCGGGCTAGGGCAGAGCTTGGCCCACAGTGACTCTCAGCAGCTGTGTGCTCAGTAAATGAGCGCTCAGGAGAAAGTTAAGCAAATGTATCTGGTATAATTTAGTGGGGGGGTTTTGCTGTGCTTTTTTTTGGTACAGGGAATTGAACTCAGGACCCTGTGCTTGCCAGGCAGGCGTTTGTGCTACTAAGCTATATCCCCGGCCCTGAGCAAATGTATCTGAAATGCTGCTACCAGGTATAAACCCACCCACACCAGGAAGAGCAAGTATGGTTGTTTTCCGCTTTATTTATCAGAACCAAAGTCTGAAAATTACCCACCTACCCCTGTACCCAAGAAGAGATGGAGAGCACGAATAAAACCAGTGAATGCCAACATGGCGGCGAAAAGGACAGACCTACAGCTCACACGACAGCACAGACAGGTCTCACCAACACCGGGCTGAACAAAAGCACCAGCACCCAGCAGCGGACACCCTTGGCAGCTCTGTGCATACACAGCTCAGAAACAGCCCAGACTGAGCTCGGATGGTGAGGAGGAGGAGGAGAGGAGCAGGAGAGGCGCTGTCGCTGGCGGGGTCACCGGAGGCTTAGGAGGTTCTGTTCTGGTCTTTGCTGATCTGGACCCGGCTTACATGGGGCTGTTTAGTGGTGCACTTATGATTTGCATGCTTCTCTACATTTGGTTTTAAAACTTCTTTACTAATAAAAATATACACCTGAAATAAACATAGGATTTCATTCTTAAAAGAGACGGCTAAAGAGTCCTTTCTGTGACAAGGACTGGCATCCTACACCCAGCATCCCTGGGCCACCTGCCTCTTTGTTCGTGGCCAAGTGGTCCATCGTCCAGGTGAGCTCTGCACATACCAAACACTTCCTGAAGATGGACCCACCAGGACACATGGCTACTTGCTGCAGTCTCTCTCAGGTGATAGGACTGTCACCGAGCAAGCCTGACACAACACTGGGCAGGCGTCTGAAGCCCAGCTCCGCTCAGAACCTGATGACTCAGAATCCGGACCATGCCAAGGGGAGAGAAGAACAAGCCTGCATCACTTGCTGCCTCTTTGGAGCCATTCACACGTACGTATTCAAATGTTCCAAGAAAGTTGGTCCCTACTGCCTGCTGGCGGGGGGAAAGGGGTCATCTTTCATCAATGTTATAATAAAAAATATTTTTAGAGAGGTTGTTACTTATATACATAAAGTGTATGTGTGTGTGTGTGTATATATATATATATATATATATTTTTTTTTTTTTTTTTTTTTTTTTGGTCAGTACTGGGGATTGAACTCAGGACCTTGTGCTTGCCAGGCAAGCACTTATTCCACTGAGCTATATCCCCAGCCCTACATAAAGTATATTAGACATGTTATATGTGACCCAAGAGAATGCCTCTTCACTTAAAAATAGGGGTGGGACACAGGTTGGACACGGGTGCAAAGGGAACTAGATCATCTTTCAGGTAGGAAGGAAAGAAAGCGAGGAATGCAGTGACCTCCTGACTCGGCCCAGAGCTCAGCACCTGAGACAGCTAAGTGACCACAAGCCAATCAGATATGAAGGAAAAGCCCTAGAAGAAAATCGTAGAGAGGAAGAAAAGCCAGCCATGGAGCATGCTCCCAGGACACTCACGAATACAGCTCCAAGTTTCCAACTGTGTATTTTGACACCAAAAGGCTCAGAAGACAAGTTTGGCTCAGATCATCGGTTTATCATCAACCTGAAAAGTAAACTCAGAGTTGACTGGCCAGGCACACCTGTACATGGTCATGTGCAAGCTCATATACACCCGCATTCCTATTTCAATCAAGTTGCTCTCTTGTAAATTAATGTGGTAAGATGGTCAGGGCTTGAGGAAGAGTCCACAGGCTCACCGTTTCAGATTTATGCAACACATCATCTTTTTTTTTTCCTTTTTAAAGCCATACTGGAGATTGAATCCAAGGTCTTTACACTGATTTACATCTTCAGCTATTTTTTGATTTTGAGATTGGATTATTTAAGTTGCTTGAATTTGCAATCCTCCTCCCTGAGCCTCCCAGTGGGATGTACCACCATACCAGGGCTCAGTGGCATAAGTGCTTGCCTGGCAAGCTCAAGGTCCTGAGTTCGATTCCTGGCACCAAAAATAAATAAATAAGTAAATAAATAAACAAATAAGATGCACACATGTGTTGTTATCCTGTTTGTTGATTCAGGTGAGGTAGAAAGGGCAGATAAACTGCTCTCCATTTTACTTCATAGAGAGGTAGGGATCTCCATTTTACTTTGAAGGACAGAGGAAGACAGAGACACACAGACAGACAGACAGACAGACAGACAGACCAACCGACCAATCAGCCACAGCATCTCAGTTTAGTCCAGCCAATGTGGGTCAGCAGGCCCCAGACGAGTGGCTTCATGTTACAGCCTCCCTTTACATCACCTTGGAGAAGGGCAAGCTGGGAGAGGCAGAGAGGAAGCAGTGCTGCTGGCTAAGTAGACCGGAGCACCAGCGGCTCAGGACGCCTAGGTCCTGCTCACACCCTACGTAACTTTGGAGTTTCTGCATCGAGTCTCTTCGAGGAGTACCCTCTTCCTCCCAGGGCAGGAGAGGTGTTCCAAGAACAGGACAGAAACATCACAGCCAGACACTGTCTTCTTTACCAACCATCACTGTATCCTCCCTTTCTCCAGCTCACAATGAGGGTCAGAAGCACACAAGGAACCAGGTCCCCACATGAAAAAGATTCCAGAGTTGTTTTCTAACACTCATAGAATCAGGGAAAGGCAGCAGGATGGCCTGGCCTGACCCTCAGCTTGGAGAGAAACTGGAAAAAGGCCCAGGGCACAAGAGCAAGCTTTGTCCCCAGCCGCCATGGCCATGTAAGCCTTCACCAGCCCAGATGC
The DNA here is from genome assembly GCA_004027595.1 of Dinomys branickii. NCBI lineage: Eukaryota > Metazoa > Chordata > Mammalia > Rodentia > Dinomyidae > Dinomys > Dinomys branickii. The sequence continues at coordinate 60,069 of PVLD010008880.1, read as the reverse complement.
CGGCCTGGCTACGGAGAACTTGCTGGCCACAAAGGTGCCATTGTTGACTCATCCATGTATTTTCAAATCCCAACAAAGAGAAGCCAAGGCCAACAACTGTTGGTGACAGATAGCTGCTCAGACCTGACAGTCACGCCACCATCATTTGGGGGAGGTGCCCCCAAAAGTTTTCTGGCAGAACTGCTTCCAAACCACTCCAAACTCCCAAAACATGTCAAATGATGGAAGCTAAGTGGAGTCACAACGTGCTGCGTAAAAGAAAACTTGTTGAGGTCCACAAAGCAGGAGCGACAAGTGAGAGGCGGGCTTCCAGAAGCCAAGTGCTTCCGTTTTGCAACCTGCTGAGGGGCTCCCACAGAAGTGCAGGCAGGTGTCTGCCTGTGCATGCCCCTGCGACCTGCCCTCTGTCAGGTGCCTCAGCTTGTCTCAGCTGCCCAGTCTAGAAGAAGTGGGGAACCCCAACACACACCTGCCCTTCCACCTCCTTACCTCTGTCCCAGCAGCAACTCCTGATCACCTGCAGAAGTTCTTCTGCTAACAGAAGCTGGATGCGAAGGAAGATGGGACTGATTCACACAATCGTCAGCCTCTGCCTTGAAGCTCACGCATCTCCAAGGAACCCAGCTACTGCTGAACTGTACCCCAAAACTCAAGATGCAGCCCTGCCCCCCAACATGAGCTGGAGAGGAGCTCTTTTGAAGGTGACTGGCTTGACATGAGGTCAGGAGGGTAGGTAGAGCCCTTGCTCTGACGCAGGCAGAGCTCTTCTAATGGAGAGGCACCAATGGCCCTGCTTGCTCTCATGCTGTGGGCCACGGGAGGACACAACCAGAGGAAGGACGTTTGCAGGCCAGGCAGAGGGGCCTCACCAGAAGCAGCTGTGCTGGCAGTGGATCTGCCTGCCAGCCTGCAGAACTGTGAGAAAATTTACTTCTCCTGTGGACACCCATGGTATTTTTATGGCAGCTCAGCTAACTCGAAGCCCATGAGGACTGCCCTTGACTCCGGGTGGACACTGCCACCGGCAAAGCATGTCAAATGTTCACAGATTGTAAATGCTTGTGAGGCACGCGGCTCCTTTCCCTTCCCCCAGCTTGGTGACCCAATGCCAGAGTGTCGAGGAGCCCTGCTATCCCCCTTCCCTGCTGGAAGGCAGCAGGAGGGGCTGAGCTAGGCAGAGACTGGGCAGTAAGTCACGTGGTGGAACAGTAAGTCCCAGGGAACAGAAATGGCCCCAAAACCTTCGTACTTGCCTTGTCCCAGGGAGATCAGGGCTCTGCAAGCACACTATGTGATAAGCCCTCACTCTCATCTCCAACCCAGGCAGTCTAAAATTAGCAAGAGAAAGAGTTTCGTTCCCTGTCTCCTACACAGCCGTTAAGTGTCACTATCTCCTTTGGCAGTGACATGTCTTGGGAGTGCTATAAATACCACCTAAGCCTGCCCTACGTGCATTACGAACACCAGCCGCGGCTTCAGGGTTTTCAGGCACTGGCTATGTGACAGGGATGTCAAATTCAAAGTCACAGGCACCACATGAAGACTCAGAGAACATGTAAATCCCTCAGGCCCAGGCCTGCATTTGAAATGCTGTGCAGACCCGGCGTAGGAGTGCATCTCCCTCCTGTGCTGCTAATGCGGCCAGGGCAACACAGATCCCGAACAGAAGTGTTAAGAGGATCGGAAGGAACAGAAAAGGGTTTGCTTTCTTAGCTATTTAGGGATGACTTAGAGCTTCTGAGGGCTCAGTTCTCAGAGCAGGAAGCCTGGAGGGCAATCAGGACGTCACTGCCCTGTGTCCCCCGTGTCCTGCACCTAGGAAGTTCCAAAGAGGTGTCTGTGGAATGAACTCCAGTTCTGTAGGTGTCTGGAGTTTGCGACTAGGGGCTCCTAACCCCCAGGAGCAAAGCTGCTACACCAGTCTGGAAACCCAGAGGCAGCTGGCCAGCTGCACCCCAAGAAGGTGGCTGTGGGGAAGGACCCCAGGGGTATAGACTTGTGTAGGAGACAGTGAGATGGCTGGCAGGATCGTAAAAGGAAAAGTGTGCCTTGGAAGACCATCGCCAGCAAACCACAGCCCAGCAGAAGGGAACATGCAGGGGAGGCTGGGCCTCCAGGGTTGCTGGAGGCCTTTGGAATGGCTCTATGCCTCAGGGTAAGTACAGGGGGCAGAGGGCACAGACAGAAGGAATGGGCTGCTGTCCAAGTACAACCGCTGTCACCTCGTGACCACCAGTAAGCCAGTGGTACAGTATGAAAAACCACTGGCTCCACAGAGAGCTCAAAGCCCTGGTCTTTTGACAGCCTTGAGCCGTCTGGTCCTTCTAGGCTGGGCCTTCCCACCTCATGGCCCAGTGTATGTTGTCCCTCCTGCTCCTGCAGCACGCTTTGGGTTCCTCAGGGTTTGACAGAACCGGCACCTCCACACACCCCTCCCCAAGGTCTCCAGTGCACCCCCTGCATCTCAGGAACCTCTCCCTCACCCGCAGAAGGCAGCATCTGTGTCTCCATTTAATCACGGACTCTTGCTGGTGGGGACAATGAGGCAGAGCAAAGAGTAGCCAGAGCAAAGAGTAGCCACCTCCAAGAGGAAGGCTGTGGGGAGGATGTCCTGGAAGCCATTTCCTCTAGCCTTTATCCCTAGCAGCTCAGTCCATCCTAGGCCACTCTGGGTCACTGCTGCCTGATGCTGGGACAATGTCAGTACTATGCCCTCCTCCTGCCCACATGCCTTGTCCGGTTCCCCACCCTCAGGGTCAGGATGAAATCCAGACAGAGCCTAGGGAGGCAGTGATGGGGGGACAAGCCCCGAAAGCCGTCTCCTTCATGAGCCTGAAAACCAGAAGCATTGGGCACTGAAGCATCAGGGCCTGGCCGCTGTGCTGAGTGGGTGCAACAGCTGAAGCCCACTTACTCTCCGGGTCCCAAGCACCCCCTGTATCTTCTCCTTCTGCACAAACATTTGCTTGAGAGCTGCTCTATAAACTGACATCAGTGGAAAGGAAACATCCGGAGTTGAGTCATTAAATATCACACAATCCCCTGAGGGGAAAAAAAAAGGCCAAAACAAGCCACAAATTGCTAGGGCTTCAAAACCCCCAAAATAAAATGTGTCTTCTCTTCTCCGATGGGAGCATCAGATGTGCGCAGAGCCGCTCACATCTCCACGGGCAGCCAGGGTCCCACAGCTGTGGGTGAGCCTGACCCGTGGGGAGAAGCACCAGTAACCGTGAGGGTTCCCACCCCCAGCACCAGCGCCAGCTACAGGAAGAGCGCGCTTTACTTGCAACCCAAAGGATTACCACTTTCTGTCCTCCCCAACACTGGGGAGAGAGCAAATCAGCCACGGCCACCTCACCCGGGGAGGAGCGGGTCAGTGGAGACCAGCCACGCAGACGGCGCAGGGAAAGGATGATTCGGTGCTGGCCCCTCACCCAAGGCACACGCTGGGCATCAGTTGCCTATTTTTTTTTTTTTTTTTTTTGTCAAATTCTCAAAGGCTGATTCAAAGCACCACCAAAAAGAATAAATGTGAGGACAGTTGATTGTTCCACCGGAAGGACAAAAGGGAAACCCAGTGTCAAGTTCCAGTGATTCACACGACACAACGGCTGGTCAACAACAGAAACCCTGGCCGGCAGCACACAGGCAGCGGGCTCGAGGCGTCTCCACCAGGGCTCCCTCCCTGGTCTTGATGGTAGTCAAGTGTCACGCACCTGCAGAGCAATAAAGGACCCTGTGTTGGGCTGGTACTTCTGGCACCTGCCACGTGCTGACCGCTTTTCAGTCAGCAGGCACTTGGTGCCTGATCACCTAAAGAAACAATCAACAGAAGCTCCCTGTGCGTTTACATCTCGCTCCTACACTGAAGGTCGAACTTTTTAATATTCTGCCAAAAGTTAAGCTGACAATGCCAAATGGCCTCACCCTGTCATCAAATCCACCTAGCTCCCAAGATCCTTCTCGCTAACTACGTAGCCTTTCCAGATGAGCTATTGTGAGTTTCCCACTGGACTGCCCAGATTTAGCAAGTGAAAATACAAGCTAGCTAGTTAAATCTGAATACCAGATGAACATAAATAATTTGGAATAAGCCATGCGTTATTTGGGAGTACTTATATTATAGAAACTACTCAGTATTTATCTGAGATGCAGGTTTGCCTGTACATCCTCTATCTTCTCTGGCAACCCCAGTTCACCATCATTCCAAAGAAAATGCTGAAACTTGAGAATAGCTGAGGGCAAAGTTTCAAAGCCTCCACCAATCAGCTCCTTCTACACAGATTAGCGGAGGCAGGACAGTGGCCCTGGCACTCTGGACAGAGGTGGGAGGAGAAAGCCATGTCCAGAGGAAACAAGTCTAGTTCATTCTCTACTTAATGGGCTAACTGAAGACATCAGCACACAAACATGTGAAGTTAAAGACATCTGGCTGCAGAACAAATACTGCAGGATTCTAATAGGAGACACCTAGAATCATCAAAGCACAAGGACAGAAAGCAGAACAATGACTTCTAAAGGCTGAGGGGCAAGGAGCCACGAACACGGAAGGGGTGGTTCTGCTCTGGAGTTTGGAGTTCTGGAGATGGGTAATGGAGACAGCTGCACAACGGCATGAATGTATTAATGCCACTGAACTGGTCATACACCCAAGTGGTCACTGTCATACTATGTGTATTTTAGCACAACTTTTTTAAATCAGTCAATTTCCTTTTGGTCTCCAGTTGAGCTGCGATTTTCCTTCTCACGTCCAATTCACTTCTAACTCTGTGGAATAGGTACCTGTTGTTAAGAATCTGACACCATTTACAAGGCAATCAGAAAGCAAGGAGAGGCTGAAAAGCAAGACAGGCCATGGCAGGGGAGGAAGAGGTTTGCAGCTTAGGGACCTTCTGCATGTCCACCAGTTCCCCACTACACAGCGCTGAGCGTGTCCTGCAGCAGCAGTGATCAGGGCTGTGTAGACAACTCGTAAAAACCCACTCTCTCCTCAGCGACCCTTCCTTGCCTGACAAACCCTAAGCCTGCCCAATGCCCGAATGGTCACAAGGAGCCCCTCGTACCACACACCAGACTGACCAGCATTTAGGGGCCAGCGGTGGGGGCTGTGGACCTGTGAGACTCAGGTCCTCAGGGACAAGGCCTAGTCCACTCTGCAACGTCCAAGTTTTCCAAAGCCCTGGGCAATCTAAAGGCAGGGATCCTCAGATCTCACATAAAAACCAAAATGACACAGACAGGCAGAATTAGAGCTTTAAAAACAATCCCATGAGAACTATTCAGTGATATAAGGAAACACAGATGCTAGGTGGAAAAAAAAAAAGCCAAATCTCAACAGCATCACCTGCAAGAAACTATCGGAGCTGGGTAGATCCATATACAAATTCAAGCTGTACCCAAATTAAGGAAGACAAAGTCTTCTCTAAGTGTGATGACTCTGATACACCCTCAGCTTATGGCCATGTCCTAGTGCTGAGTGACACCAATCTTTTGTCCCTGCGCATCCCATAGCAGGAGAACCTTTCCCATGGGGAGTCTTTTCTAAGAAAAGGATAAAGGGTCAGGACCCCAGAGACATACTACAAGGCCAGCCAGGGAGTCAGAGAGTCTGCAGGAGACAGTAGAATAGGACACTAGAGAGGCAACGTGGTATTCGGGCATGGAGGCACCCGAAAGCCACTGAAGGTTTGTGAGGAATAGCACTGCTAGAGAAGCACACAACTTAGCTGGGTCAGAAACAAATCCTTTCTTCAGCAGGGCAGAGGAGAAACAGTCAGAAGGAAGCAAGCAGGCAAAAGCAATCAGAAAAAATAAAGACACAAGTTATGGGGCATTCAGAAGAATTAAAAACATCGTACCACAGCAATACATGAGCATCTATGTTTATAGCAGCACAATGTGTAATAGCTAGGTCTTGGAAACAACTCAGATGCCCATCAACCAAGGAATGGAACTCCATTTTATACAATGGAGTGCTACTCAGCCATAAAGGATAACCTGGAGACTTTTATAGGTAAATGGATGCAACTGGAGACCACACTCCTAAGAGAAATACACCATCCCCACATGCGGAAACATTGTATTGTCTCCCTAGTGTGAGAAGCTGAAAGAATAAAAAAGATCCAAAATGTGCAACAGATATTGTAAAATGGGAAGAAACTCCAAAAGGAAAGAGAAACTGGGATGGGGGAATGGAGAAAAGAAGGGAAAAGCAAAAAACTTGTATTTGATAGTTAAAATAGTTATACTACTAATTTCTCTTAAGTTCATTGAAAAGAAAGTTTTGTGCTAATACTGTTTGGACAATTAAACACTGACATCTTGTACTCTGAGTAACTAATTTAGAGGTAACAATATGCAATGTATTGACCATTGTTACTCAACTATTATCTTGTTTTGAAATTCTTTTCTCTTTAAAATAAGACAAAGAAAAGACACAGCTTAAGTATCATCAACTGTAGCTACTCAGCCTCAGAAAAGGGCTAATTCCTTCTCTTGTCCTTCCTGTGCATAGGGTTGACCAAAGCTCTGTTGGCTGCTTCTGGGCTTTGTTTCGTTCTTTAATTGTTAGGGACCCCGGGTGCAATGTGATGTGATATTTGGAAACGTTAGGGATCTGGCACTCCAGGGACAGTGGCTCTGGGTCCTGCAGTAGTCCTGACAGAGGAGACAGCACCTGGGGATCTCCACCTTCCTTGCCTTTACCTCCCTCCTTCTAGGCTACCCCAGTCCTGGGGGGGGGGGGCACAGCAGTTGGAGGAACAACCCAGACAAAGACTATCCCTCAGAGGCAAAGCAAGAGTCACACCCATTCCTAGAGGGGCACCTGACACCCTCCCACACCTTCCCACACCCTCCTCCACTTGTCACCTGCCCCTCCGTGTGGTCCTCTCCCCCAAAGACCTGCTGTATCTCCAACGCTTATGTTAACAAATTTAAATTACTTTGGTTCGGGTTTTGAAAACAAATGCTCTTTCTTTGCCTGCCCAGCATATTATTCTTCCCACTGCTAAAGAGTTTAACAGTCAGCCCTTGTTATTTTATAATAAAAATCGGTTATCAGTTTTGCTGCACATGAACGCTAATTTTTCCCTATAACGGCAACGCCGAGACATCCCTGAAGAATGCTAAAGGAATAAGGATCCAGTTGCCTTGAAAAATTATGCAAATTTTTCTTCGAGGACAAAAGAAGCCCCCAGACAAATGGAGGGGAAATGACTAGAAGAGCATGTTCTGCCTTCGTTATCTGTGAATGAGGTGAACTGCATTTTAACATTTTAAACAAGGTCAATACTGAGATACACTGGACATCAGACGTTCTTTCTTGCTTCAGATTTGAGATAACACATCAGTGAATCTAGAGATCTCCTGTGCAACACTCTGTACCTCAGTTAACTGGAACAGCTATCCTCAAGCAGAAATAAACTGCCCCGTAGGATGGAAACGTAAATGTCTCCTCTTTCCATGGACTTCAAGTGGCTTAGCCTTTAATCATAGGTAATCAACATGTTGTCTCTCTGTAGCTAATAATTCCGCGTGAGCTTTAGGATAGAGATGCACGGCCAAGGAGACACAAGAGGGAGGGAACCATCACAGAATGCAGGAGAGAGAAGGCTCACAGCACCGGCCCAGTGCCAGCTGGATCCTTCCCTCGCTCCTGGGTCACTCTAATATGATCTTTCATTTCTGTAACTACATTTGAGAATGAGGAACTCACATGAGTAACTGCTACCTAATGCTGTGAAGCGCCAGGCTGTACTTGTTAGAGGGAAGCTACGTGGAATTCAGTTTCTAAGCCCTGGGAACTCTGTTACTCTTCGGTGCTGTGGCTTGGACCCCACTACATATTCATCTCTGAGGTCTTCTCCAGGGCTATCTTGGGTCATACACAGTCTAACTTCAGGTGGTCCCGTCGTAGCCAGCCTGGTGCGACTCAAAGTTCATGCAAGAGTACAGGGTTTGGAGAATAGGTTCTTGGCCCCTCTCGGGGGGTTCTGCTCCAGTAGTATCCAGCCCTAGGGCCGGCCTTACAAGATCAGACCCGGCCCACTCAGGGTAAGGTGTAGCCAAGTTCTATTCTGGTGCTGTGGGCCGCTCATAGAGGCAATCAGGCAGTGAGAGGCTAGAAACCAGCTCGTAACAATGGGATACAGCAAAAACAAAACTGGGAATTGTGCGGGGAAGACTGGCATTTGGGTACCTCATACCTTACAGTATCTGAAACTTGAGAGAAGGGAACTCTATTCCTGGAGCAGTTCTGAGATAGAAGACAGCCTGGGGAGTTTGAACCTCGTTCTAGGGTCCTCTGTCCTACTCCATTGTCTTGCCCACTCAGCCACAGGAGGTTCCACATGCTTCCTTTCCCAGCCCCCGCAGCCATGCGAATCCACTCCCATGCAGGGAATCACGGCTGGAACCCCACCACCCCTGTAAACCGTCTCTCCCACCTTTAGCTCCTCGCACACCTCACCAACCTGCCAGGTAGCATCCATTTCAGTTAGTGAACTGTCCATGGTTTAACGTGGGAGGAGGACACGGGTGTCAACTTGAATTAAGTAGCACCTAGCAGACTGGGTTAGCACAGTTCTGGGTGTGTCTGGGTGGCTGACTTACTGGGGATGGAAGACACACTGTGGGTGTGGGTGGCACCAACCAACGGGCGTGTAGCCTGGATGGGACAAAAAGGGAAAGGAACGGACAGTCTGGTTTCTGTTTCTTCAGAGGAGCTGCAGTCTTGCCATTGCCTCTGGAGGTCTGTCTCCAGGATTCAGCGCAGACTCTCAGCTTCCCATCCTGAACTCATACAGGAATCTGCAATGCACTGCAGGTCCTTGACCTCTGACTGGATCCTCTGGGTCTCCAGCACACAGATGGCTCCTCTGTATTCTTCCACACTTGACTCTACAGGTGACCAGAGCAAACCTACAAGTCCTACACATGTCTTATATATAATACTGAATCTATTCCTCTAGTGAACCCTAACTGAGATAGTCTAGGAGACCAAAGATGTGTGGAGGTTAATTTTAAAGGCACTGAGAAGACCCCTGATAAATAACCTGTTCAATTTTCTTTTGACTCCGCAATTTCTAAACTCAACTATCCTAGATACCCATCTGTCCAGGAAAACGCATTGCCTCCTTATAGAATTGATGATCCACAAAAGAGTTTGTAAAAAGCAGGTCTTTTCCATTCATTTAACAATTAATTATGCCATGTCTGATTTGAAGGGTGATCTAACCTTGTGTTACTTAGCTCTGTGCATATTTACATGTTAGTTTAAGGATAATATGTATTTCAGCTAGGAGCATTTTTGCATGTCTTTGAATTCTCTACGGCCTCTAGTCCGACCCTTATAGAGAAGAGACAGCTGAAAGTGTCAGATCTGATAGTAAAAATCACAGATGTATCTTAAAACACAGTTTTTAAAACTATAGCAAATCGAGTTACATTCATTTTTTTATATAAGGCAACTTCTGTTGCCTTGCTTCTGCCCTGAGATTTAAAATGGATTGTCCAATGTCGCCACAAGTCAGTAATAGAACCAAGTCTTCTGCCTCTGTAGCTGGTATTCCTTCTGTGATTTAAATGAAGACAACCCTTCCAGGCTTTACCTGTTTTTCCAACTGGTGCAGCAATAGATTTGAACACCACAGGCAGTACATTCAAAGGTACACACAGGCATACCTGCTACAAAGAAGTGAACACAAAAGGAAAATCCAAGAACTACCAGAGCCCTGCTGAACAGAAGCTAAGCCCTCTAGAGATTCCAGTATGTCTGCTAGGAGCATAAGGCTTCAGAGCACAGCATCAAGAGAGCATCAGGAAAAGACTGTGACATCTGCAATGTGCACAGCTGAGTAAAATACTTGAATGTCTACTGGAGTATTAGAGTGACAATTTCAGCATTCACTTCCTGGATGGCTACTGTTATAAAAGGAAGGCCTGATCACATGCAAGTAAGTGCTACTTTGGGACTTAAGGATGTGTGTGCACTTGTATGTGCCATGTACATACATGTGCGAGTTGCTGTAGGTTCTTCAAGAGGGCAGATGATGAGGTCACGATTCCTCTTATTCCCTCCTGAGTCTAGAGGCGCTGTGGGGTCAACTCCCACGTATTCAGCATACACATCAGAGTCACTTGGGAGCTCAGGGACCTCACTCACTAAAGCAAAATGAAGCCTCCGAGGCTGCCATGTTGGTCTCAGCACCTCTACAAAGCCAAGATGACTAAGACCCACAGGTAAGGATGACAATCACTGCTCTGGAGGCCTGAGGTCATCCATGCCTCACTTGCCGCAGGGGCTGCTGCCTGGACATTGAAACAGGTCTGGTTCTTTTCCTAAAGGTCACTCCCTCCAACAACAAGGACTCTGGCCCTTGGTATCCCCAAGCCTTGCCTTCCCTCTTTTCCCAGCACTTCCCCTGTGCAGTGACTCTGAGCATTCTCCCAGTGACTCCCTGGTCACGGTGCCTAACAACTGTGTTAAGGCACAGACCCTGGTTCTCTGTATTCTTTGTTCATCATTAAGGTCCAGGAGTCCTCAATTAAACACACAGGCACCACGCTACAGACAACAAGCAATGTCACGAAGCCGCAGCTCCCGCCAGCACCCCACACAACACACATCCCCAGCAGCAGCTGTGTGTCTACTCTTCTGCCCTGCACAACAGAGCACGCCTGAATACAAACAAAGGAGAGGCAATCTTATTATAGGAATTACCTTGCTCCCAATTTTCTAGTCAGTCACCCACAAAGTTTAGCACCTTCACTGGTAATTAGTAGCAAATTACTTCAACACATCTCATGATCAGGCACGACACAGTACTGAGTCAGGACTCTGCGGTCGGGAACTGTTGACGTGACCAGTTCCTAGGAGTCTTATTCTGGTTTTGAAAATGGAGACAAAGAGGAATGAGAAACAATGGTTCTTTAGAAAGGAGAACTACTGAACAATTCCAAATCTTCCAAGTCTATGCAGTTGCACTTTGTAGGGTCGGACATACTACAGGGGTATACGGGAATTGGCAAAAGCTCCAAGATAAAGGCTTGCACTTCTTTCTGGAATGTATTTCTTACTTTATAGTCAAAGTAGAACATGGTCCACATGAGATGCCCCCCTTCCACACACCCCAGCTTACTTTCTCTCTGAGCCACCTCGGGCTCCTTTGCAGGTTGAAACTGCTCTGCTACACTAGTAAGCCTCTACTACTACAGCACTCACATCAGCAGGTGCTCAGCAAAGGTTTCTGAACTGGGTGGTGAATTCTGTTAACCTCAAAGCCCTGACATGTAGGCACCCTATAGGCTGATTCCCAGACCTCATCCGAAAGAGAAGTCAGGGACAATAACGGAGGAGACTAGCCAAGCAAGGTGGTGTACACCTGTAATCCCAGCACTTGGGAGGCTGAGGCAGGAGGATCACTGAAAATTCAAGGCCAGCCTGGGCTACAAAGCGAGCTCAAGGCCGGCCTGAGCTGCACAGCGAGACCCTGTCTCCAAAGAAAAAAAAGAATGGAGTCTCATTAATTTTGTTTGGGGCTCGGGAATTTTAGTGGATTAAGTTTCTTGAACCAGATGGAAATAAAAATTGATAAAATGATAGCAAAATCTTCACCTCAGCTTTCATAAAGAGCTCATTCACAGCCCAACATATTTTCCTGCTGCCCAAATTTTAGCACTTCAACAAAGATGCAAAACTGTGACCAATGCAGTTCACCATCTGTCCTGGTTACTTTTCTATCGTTGCTGGGACAAAATACCCAACGCCCAAAATGAAGGAAGGAAAGGTTTATTTAGCTTACAGTCTGTGGAGGTTTCAGTCCATACTTGGCTGCTTCAGAGGCAGAGTGGCACATGGCAGAGAGCAAATGTTCATGGCAGCAGCACACAGCAAAAACCACGAGAGCAAAAGGGGTGAATGGCTCCAAGCAGCCTCTTTCCTTCCCTTACATTGTAAACAGGCTACCCCCACCCAGGGGGCATGTAGTTCTCACACAATCTCCCCGCGCTCCTCTTCCACAGGCTCAGGATGTATACAAAGTTGAGTCACTCAGCTAAATCGCTAGACTCCCCAAGTTGACACAATGTATCAACCATAACACCATCCAACATACCTTATCTGTTAATGGCAGTAAGCTGCGGTTTTACTACATCCAGTGAAGGAAGCAGAAAAGGGATGGACAGGAAACAAACACTACAGTCAGACATTTCGATTATTCATTCTATTTAAATTACAGAGGGCATGTCTTACACCAGCTTTTCAACAAATACACTACATTTATTATTAAAATTGTTGCCTGTGGAAATCCGAATAATGTCCTCATGGTGTTCATGCCCTGATGGTGTCCCTCATCCCCAGAACCCGTGACTGTGTCACCTTACCTGGCAAACGGTACTTTGAAAACACGATGAGGTGTCCTGGATTATCTAGGTGGGCCCAATGGAATCACAAGAGCCTTCAAAAAGAGTGCGGGTGGGAGGACCAAGCCAGAAGTGAGGCGGAACAAGGCAGACTTCAGAGAAGGCTTAGAAGACACTGTGCTGCTGGCTGTGAAGATGAGGTCCCAGGCTACAGAGCACAGGCAGCTTGGAGAACTGAGAAAAACCAAGGAACAGATTCTCCAAGGAACGCAGTTCCACTGACACCCTGAGTTTACAACTCCTGAACCCCAGAAGCCTAAGATAAACTTATGTTGCTTTAAGCTTAAGTTCGTGGTTTTGCTACAGGAGCAAGATGGATTGGTTTTGAGTTGATCTGGAACGTTGAATACTAAGGCGGGGGTGGGGTGGGGTGTGCTTGTTCCTCTTCTTTCACACACTCAGCATTACACTTGGGTCACCAAACTGCACGGGGATTTCACACCAAGCAATTCTGCGTGTGAGTTTCCTGCAGACACCAGGAGTCCTCTAATTCATTCAAGTGACTATCTAGAGATGGGATTGAGCCCACAGGCTGTGGGGCCAGTTCCATAGGACTGCCCCCCACATACCCCAGATGCCAGTCTAACTAGCTGGCTATCACCTCCTCAGAGTCCATTAATCTGGTGCAGTGGCTCACAGAGCCAGGGAAGACACTTTACCTACATCCACTTACTACCAAGGGTAATTACAAAGGACACATGTGGAACAACCAGATGGGGGAGACTCACAGGGAGAGGGACCGTGAAGTACAGGAGAAGGGTGCAGGGCCCCCACACCTGTCCAGCACACCACCCTCCGGTACCTCCACGTGTTAAGTGGAAGCTCCCCAACCTATCCTTTGGGGTTTTGTGGAGGCTTCACACACAGATGTGGTTGATTACATCACTGGCCCCGGGAGAGTGACTCACCTTGAGCACCTCTCCCCTCCCAAGCACTCCTGTGGGACTGAGACCTCAACCTACGTGACCCGATGCTACCTCGAGGCCCAGAGTGTCAGAAATAAGTGAAATCAGGCAACAGCCAGCTGGTGTCTGTGGACAATCTGCCAGAAAACTGCTTGGAGTATGAGGAGAAACCACACATCTGGCATCAGCAGTGCTGTGGGACTAGGAGAGGAGAAAGCAGAGAGCAGGAAGAACATCTGGGCTTTTTTCTATGTGTAATTTAGCTCAATGTTTTCTGTAGTATTCAAGGGTGGGTCCTTCTGATGCTCCCACAGTTTAGAAAGCCCTCTTTAAGAACACAAAACTGCCAGGGTGGTGGTGCACACCTGTAATCCCAGCACTTGGGAGGCTGAGGCAGGAGGATCGTTACAAGTTTGAGACCAGCCTGGGCTACAAAGCAAGTGAGCTCAAGGGCCAGTCTAAACGGCATAGCAAGACCCTGTCTCAAAAAAAAAAAAAAAAAAAAAAGACCGAGAAAAAGAATGCAAAATGGTTAAGAGGCTAGTCAAGGAGCTCCTGTCTTTGATAGCCAGCTTCATGGTAAATCCATTCCCTATACCAGAACCCCTTTTACCCTGACCCACACATGACACAGCCCTGGCTCACTGGAGCACAAGCCAAGGAATGCACCACGGGGCATGAGTGCTAAGGGGTTGGGAAATGGAGAATGTACCCATTGATCAAGCTATCTGGTACAGTACGCACCAAAATGACCATATCCAGAACCTGGCTTTGTTTCCTTGGGCTGTTTGCTGAAAGACAGAAATAGCCTTGTTTTTATAGGAATTTGCTGTAATAGTCATTCATTTGTGCTTATGATATCTGCTGAGCACCCAGGTAGTGAGGATACAAAAATGCTTACAACTGCCTCAAGCTCAACTTCTGAAAGAAAAAGCACTGTGCACCTCCATCATGTGCTGCTTTGCATGACAGCTCCTTTCTAGAAGGGAGGGATCACCACTCCTGAGTGTAGGCAGGATGGTCAATAATTCCTGCTGTGATGATCCAGGAGGCCACAGCCAAGGGCCAGATGAGGACGGGGAAAGGAGAGAAGAGAGAAAGAGAAAGGCTGCCATGGAAATGCTCGCCGCAGCCGAGGAGGGCAGGCAGCACTGTCGCACTCCCCAGTCCCTGGGCACAAACACCATCCTACCACCCTTTAGGTCAGGGATCTGTTACGAGAAAGAGGGAGCTGCACTGCCCGGCAGTATCCACTGATCTGTAGGCAGGACCGTACTCCGGCGGAACCCCCTCCACATGCTTCAATTAAGAAAGGAAAGGGGAAGATAGGCAAGAGGTAGGGACAATTTTATTTTCCTTTCAAATTTAAATGCCAGTAGTCTAAAATGGCAAGTTATTCAACCTCAAGCTTTCATGGCACATTAATCAGATGCTAAAATCTAAGCTGTGTAATACCTCTGAGCAGTGGAAAGTACCAAGTTCTTGAGAGGCCCAAAGAGACCTGAATGAAGGTCAGGAAGTCCGGTGAGACAGAAGACACAGGGGCGCATAGGTGTAAAGTAATGACGAGCCTGAGACGGACAACCCAGTGCCTGGCAGGGGCCAGGTTCCTTAGGAATCTCTGTTAAATGTGAACATGGCTGAACCAAGCAGAGCAGAGACTACCAGAGTTATCCTGCCCATGTCCAAAATCCAGTCGTTGCATCTGGTATCCTGCCTGACTTGGTACAGAGCCGCTGCCCCAGCACAGGGAGTTCTAACCCTAAAAAAACCTCAACCCCAATGAAGCCAGAGATAGCTGGCAAAGAAATATGAAAACTCTTTCTTGCCTCTTCACTAATGGCCTGTGACTCCATCCCATATCAACTTAGGAAATTACAAGTTCACTAAATCAAGGCCAAAATCCCAGTGTTCCCACAGGACAATGCATGCCCGAAGGGAGGAAGTCTTAACACTAGCCAGAGACTTAAGAGTCAGACTTTGGTCACTGCCTTAGAAATAAGCATGTGTTCTTACTGTGAATTTCCAGTGGCTGGCAGCATGCTGACCCATCTCCTAAAATCTGGGTAAGAAAAGTCAAATGTTCTTGGTCCAAGGATCAATCTGAGTCCAAGATGCCAACCATGCGTTGTCTTATATGAGAATTCTACTTAGCTGGCAGTGGTGCCTCTCCTAGGATAGGTGGGTGATCGTCTAACAATGTCTGCCGTGTTCCCAAGATGGAAACTGACAGCCCAGGACCAAGCATTTACTATCCTTTACCCTCATGTTGTCAAATGACATCATATATGCATACACGTATATATTCATAATCATAGATATCATCTATATTTTTTGATTAGCTTAGAAAAAAATAAAAGAAATGCCATATGGCAAATAGCTAGATGCAAATCATAATCATACTGTATAATCCTAACCACAAAAGTAAAAATTTATGAGGAAAAAATATGACTTTAAGTCCTGCATGTGCTGGCATGGCTACTGCTGGAAAGACACCATGTCTAGGTCTGCCCAGCTAAAGAACCTTCTTCTCCCCGGGTTCTCAGACTCTCCTGGGCACCTGCCCTGGCTCATGGAGATCACACACAGGGGAACCTGGCAGGATAAAGTGAATGGACCCTGCCAACCGCCATGTGCTGGTCAGGGGACCATGTGCGAGGGTTTGCGTGGTCACAGCAGCCTTGTGATCATCCTTACTCTGGTGAATGCCGGCCCTTCCCAACTCAACCTCTTTCTGGTACATGCACTCAAAGTACTCAGAGGCGAGGAGATCACTAACCATACGTTTAGAACAAACCTTAATATACAAAACTGTGTTTTTCCATCTACAGAGGACCACGAGACTAAATGGAACCTGGACAGGAAAGCACCTTGCAGAGAGATGTAGCTTTGCAGCCAGGGTCATCTTCAGCTTGCAAAGATACTCATATTTCCATGGTGGAAAGCATAATAACCTCTGTTTAAATATCCTGCCAAACGTGCAGAGACATCTGCCTGTTCCCTCATCCCCTGCTTCCTGTGAAACTACCACTACTGCTTAGATTTGTGCTGTGGGCTCTTCCCACTGAGGCAAGTAATGGCTCGCTGCCAGACATGGTCAAAGGGTCTGACTCTCCCAGGGAGGCTGGCGTGTGCTTGCTCTGTGCATGCTCTCTGGCCCAAGCTTGTCCCATTGCACTGTCCTCCATGCCTTGCCTTCCCTGTTCGCTATGATGAGCCCAGTACACCATGCGGTGGGAAGGGAATGGATGGCAGGTGCTCCTCCCACAACCAAACGTCGGTCAGTCCGCTTGCTGAACTATCGGTTGTAGTATAAATGATTCACAGATGTGCTGATCAATACATTTTTGCAGATACCACTACTGAACCTACTTGTTGCAGGAAGAAAATATAGCTTAGGATGTACAGACCACTGCACCGTGTTGGTGGACACATAAACATATTCAAATCATGGAGCCTTTCCAAAGGATAGTTTTTACAGGGGAAAAAGGTGTGTCTTACTTGAAACAGAGGCATCAATATCCTCTGGCAGAGACTAGGATTAGAACTTCCAGTCATTAAGAAGATGGCACTACATGTCCCCAAAGCAACAGGTGAATGACTATGACCTGTGATCAAAGGTCCCTGTACCCACAGACACCCGGGGCAAGGTGAAAGGGCACTGATCTTCACAATGAATAATCACTATACCAGGTCACACGGTCTCACGGTCTCTCCCACTTGTGTCCCCTCAGCAGCTCTCACCTATCACCAGGAGGCAGCACTGAAGATGCACTCCTCAGAAAGCATCCTGGCTGCCGAGAAGACAGCACGCCAGCATGGGAGATGCGCTTTTAACGGCCCCTGATGCTACTTCTCCTAAAGCAGTTCACTATCAAAAGCACCAAGAAAAAGGAAAAAGGTGAACTAGGCTGAGTGTACCTATGCACACAGACACCGTCTCCAGACTAGCACAATTCACCACCAGCAGTGGCGTCTTCAGGGAGAGACACTGGTCCTGGAGGACAGGGGTGGGAGGAGACTGACCTTTCCCTGTACACCTCTTTCTAGTGTTTGAAATTTTTGCCCCATGTAAAATTTACCTTCTTTAAAAGTACTGAGAGAGAGAGAGAGACCTAAATTACTGAGAAGTGAAGAGAATGTAGGCGAGTGGCCTGGGTCATTCAAACTTCAAATAACCAGAGCTCAAGCAGAGGTGGGGACGGTAAGAAAAATGGCTCACAGCAGACCGGCGGCCTGATGTACAAAGCCCGCTTAGAGGCAAAGACACTGGGTGAAGCACTGTGTCTAAAGCAGGAAACACGGCAGGCTCCGGGAGAACAAGGAAAGCAGGCAGGTGACACAATCTGTGCGTGGCCAAGAGGATTAAACAAACATGCAAATATCTGAGCCTCACTAACACAAAGTTCATGCCCCAGAGGTTAGTAGTGGTGATGGTCACCTGGCCCCAGGACGTCCTCGGGTTCTCAGCAGGCACCGCCAAGTTTTAAAGCCTTAAGGAATTGCTCCTCCAGGACACAGGACGTAGCAGTCCAGAGGGTTGCTGGGCCTTGGGGCTGA
This sequence comes from Dinomys branickii, assembly GCA_004027595.1. Classification (NCBI taxonomy): domain Eukaryota; kingdom Metazoa; phylum Chordata; class Mammalia; order Rodentia; family Dinomyidae; genus Dinomys; species Dinomys branickii. The sequence continues at coordinate 42,181 of PVLD010008880.1, read as the reverse complement.
TTTAACAAAAATGGTGCAAAGAGAAGGTAGAAAGAAAAGCCTCGGGCTCCTGCATCAGGCCACCCACTAGGTCCCTGTGGCCAGCGACAGTGACAACCTCTGAAAGACCACGCAGAGAAGTCCACCACTCACGCTTGCATTCAACCTTGCCCTGCTGGGTGGAGACGCCCAACCGCCCACCCCAGAACTGCAGTGTTCACCACATCTGCCTCGCTAACTGGGACCTATCTGAAAATAGAGGGCAAGGGACACAGCTGTAGTCTGCCTTGGGGACTATGTCAAATACATCTGCTCAGGAGTCCCCTGGCTCTCAGAAACAGCATAGAGCTTCCCTCCCCGGTGACAGTTAGGCAAGGGATTTCCCAGAGTCAGCAACTTTGATGGGAAGCAAGAAACCTTACAGATGTGTATTCCGGGGCTTATACCCACGTACCTTAAATTACTCACGGCCGAGTGCTAGCTGTAAATACGAGTATTCAAACAGGCCAAATGATCCCAAGAACACAGTAAAAGCTCGGTAAAACATCTACTGCCCTGTCTTGGTTTCTAAGGCCCCAGACCTCAAAATATTAAAAAGTGAAAACTCCTACTATAGACAGCTAAGTTAGCCAGAAATATTATAGGCAGTCAGACAGGGCTGGGCCCTCCAAGATGCCAGCACAGAAAATGCGATATATTGCAGCTGTGGGGGAGACAGGCACCTACCTCCCTGTGGTCGGACCTCAAGACAAAAGATGAAACAAATGCACCCACATACTTCTCCTAGGGATAAACATCAGGGATTGATACTCTAAATAGGTATCCATCATCTTGGGAAAGCCAGGAAGAACCACTGATCCACCCACTCCAGGCAGATCCCCTGTTCTGTTTCAGGACCACTTGCTAACTGGCTTGCCTGTCCGTTAGATTCGCATTTAATCAATATTACCTGAGCAGTTATGCCAGTAACCTTACTGCTTGACCATAGTTTTGTCCCACCTCATGCCCACCTTGTGTTTTCCCATTTTTCCCCACCTTGGACCCGCCTCACTTCATAGTTTTGCTCTATAAAAATCCCTAGGAAAGGTATGGTCCTTGGGAACCCACTGAGGACCCCTTCTGTCTCTCAGACAGTAGCTTTCTTTCCCCGATAAATTGATTCTGCTCTCCACCTTCGTTGTTCCTAAAATTCATTCTTCGATTTTAGAGAACACGAACTCTTCTGGACATCTAGCAGGCTGGGAGTTTCTTTCCCCTATATCGCCCCTACTATCACTAGCACCCCTTACCACGTCAGGACAGAGGCACCAGGGATACCTCCAGCCCAACTCAGCCTTGGCTGTACAAGGGGCCCAGGTCAAAGCTACTCTCAGATGGCAGATAAATGAGCAGGCCCATGAGCGAGCTCATCGCCGTCTAGAAATGTCAAATAAGAATATCAAACAAGTAAAGATTGAGGCTTCTTCCTCATTTTTATGCAGGATTGTCCATCACATTATAAAATGCACTCAGAGGTCACCCTTTCCGTCCCTGCTCCATACCATGACTTTGGAAGCGCTTGGAAACTTCTAAATCACTGCTACTTCTTTTTTCCAATGTCACGCTAAGTCACTGCTATGTTCTAAACATGTTCCCTGAAACTGAGGTGGCAGGAACCAAATCCCCAATGTGACTATGCCGGAGGTGCTTGGATCATGCGGGCTCCACCATCGTGACTGGATTAGTGTCCCCCATGCCCCGTCGGTCCTGCAGGAAGAGACAGGTCTACTCTGAAAGTTCTTTCCCCATTGCCGCAACTCAGACTTGGGCTTCCCAGACTCCAGAACAGTGAGAATCAATTTCTGTTCTTTACCAATCACCCAAGAGTCCAAGTATTCAGTCAGAGCTACCCAAAACAGACTAAGTCATTTTCCCTTAAAATGTTAGATTACTTTCCTCTAGTGTTGGTTGTAATTCTTCTCCGGAGATTTCTTCTGAGGGAGAAGCAAATACAGCTACAGTGACAAAAATAAATACATAAAAACTGTGCTAGGCACAGACCCTGAGGGAACACAGCCCAGGCACTCGGACACCAGGGAGAGGTCTGCTAGGATTGAGAAGCACGAGTGAGGTGGTCATCCTCACTCCGGAGCTAAAGAGCGCCGCATCCTCCCTGCAGAGTGCTCAGAAACCCTGGGTGCACAGGGATGGGCCTGGAGAGGCGACGCTCTGCACTCTGGCCCCTGACATTTTCTTTAGGACAGGCGAAACCCGGAAACAGGAACACCAAAGATGAGCAGGAGCACAGAACTAAATCTGCACGAACCTCTGCTCTTCCATTTTTGGATAAGCTTCATTTATGTGGACACAGTTATTTATTTGGGAGAATAGATGCATATTTTCCCTTTGCTCCCTCCAACTTTTTCCAAACGGGAAAAGCTAAAGAGAAAGCTGGACATATCTGTATTTGCTGAGCTTAAAAGATTCCCTCAGCATCCAAACCTAAACCACCAAACTCAAGCAAACCACTTGTCAATGCTTGGTTTCCAAATTCCAGGGTCTGAGACCACATGTGGTCCTTCCAGCACAAACCCAGAGGAGCCAGCGCAGCAGCTGCCACAGTCAGTTACCCGACCTCCGAGGGCTTGTTCTAGTGTCCTGGGGCTATGACACATGTTGTGGTTGCCTAATCAGGTAATTATCGAGTCTCATGTTTATTATGTCATCAGTCCAAGTCAAATTATACCCACAAGTATGTAGAGGACAGTGCTGGGCCTTAATTAGGTGTTTATCCCTAAGGCTATGCTTTTCTGATCTCAGATTGAAAACCTAATGTTTTCCGGTGCTTATCTGAAGGTATGGTCCTGAGGTGCATGATGGTCTTTCAGCGATTAAGAAAGAACCACTGTATGGTGTCACGTAGCGATGACAGCATCATCTTCACTTATGTGAGCAGACTATGACTTCACACAGTGAAATCATCTGAAGATGCATTTCTGTTCTTTAGGGACCCATGACTGTAAACAGGCAGGTATACACTAGTGAATGCATTTCCCCACTCCAACAGGGACAGCACCGCGCACTACCACCTGATCAAGCTCAGAGATGCCCTCGACAGCACAAGCTTCTGGTTAGCTCTTAGTGGTGCTGTAAAGAGCTGTCTGTTGGCCAAAAGCTGTTTCGCTCCAGCCTCCCTGAAAGCCTGGGGCTCAACACTCAGCCTACACTCATTGCTTCTCAATGAGAATCCAAAGCAAGAATCCAGAGCATTTTTCTTCACTCTGTTTTTCCTGCTTTAGGACTTCTCCCACTTCCTCCAGATCTCCAGACCAAATTGATCTCTCTCTCCAACAGCTAAACCAAGCATCACTCAGTAACCTTCCCGAGCAATTTACCCTGAATTACTCATGCTCCTACATCACCTTGAAATCGTTCCCTCTGATGATCTCACTGTTGGATTGGGCCGTGTTTTATACTTTGCTCATGATGTGTACAATGGCACCAACAGATGCACATTAAGAATTTACTGGTCGTAAGACTGAGTACCAAGCAGGAGAGATATCTAGTACACATCTGAATGTGTACACATCCTACCGATTGGAAGCCAAAGAGCCCAGATACGTGGGTGCCCATCATTAACTCAAACAAGGTCTACCTTCCCCTAACACAAACCATTACCCCCAAGGAATCCAAATTAAGTGTAATTTAGAGCAAATGTCTAGGAAAGAAAATAAAAGCCCAACTTCTAATTGGAGCCAACATTCCTCTCAGCAGGAAAAGGCTGGACAGGAAGTGGCAGTTGCAAAACTGTTCTTGATAGTGACTTCTTTCTGTATTGTAAATTAAATCATGAATGACCCAGTAAAACAAATACACCATTTCCAAATCACACAAATTTGCTTTCCACTTAAAAGACAAGATTACTGTTTAACTTCCCAAACAATAGTATATTCCCAAGGTCAATTAAACTGTGATGCAACTGTCTCCCTTTGAAGCATCATAAATCATAGCTTACAACAGAAGTCCAATAAAAGTGTTCAGCATATGTAAACATGGTCACAAAAGTCTAACCTTTTCTCTTTGAACTTGTGCGCTTCTAGATACATATTCCAAAACACTCCAATGAGAACTAGGTTTTTACGATATCACTAAGTCAGAATTATACCAAAGTCAAAACCATTTTTCTTACCAGTTGGAGTCATTTCCCCTGAAATCTCTCCATTTGTATCATTTACACATAATCTTAGCCAGCAATCGTGGGTCACTCACACACAGGCCGAAAGAGACATGAACTTCTTGGGAAATACCAGGATTTAGCCTGAACCATCCCATCCTTGCTGAGGAAAAGAAAAGAGGCACACATTCTCCAGCACTTGCTTTTAGGTTTGCTGCTAGAGCGCTTTCTGCTATGTCTCAGAAAACTTCCAAATTTCTTTCTCTACTTGCTCTGTAAGTCACTAACCAGAGCAAGGCTGCCCACTACACTACAAACCTGACATGCCAGCAACTTTGAAGATGAGCAAAGCCCAGACAGAGAGGACAGCTATGTGTGTGTGAGGCAGGGGACACTGGACAAAAATCGCATCACACAGTGGGTTAAACACATGTGCATCTCATGAATAGTTCAGACTTTGGATTTTCAAAGCACCTACAGTAAGCAAGGAGCGATCAGGTAGTTCACAAAGTGATCAGTCAGCTCATCCTCCTGGCTTCCCAGTACAGGAAGCTCAGAGATGCTGGGAGGAACCACCACACTGCTCTTCGCTCCAGGCATCTTCTACACCTTATTCCTAAAACTGTACCATCACAAGATCACTGTGCCCCCAGAATTAGAGCTCAGGGTGCATCCTGGCCAGACCAGTGCAACAGGGGCACGCAGCCAGTGGTGACCTGTCAAATCTGGCATGCTGTTCCAGGGCTGGCATGCAGATGGCAGTCAGGCTGGCTAGATCTGAGTCCCCTGGGAAGATTCTAAATATAGGGCCCAGGTCCCGTCCCCCATCCCTGGGGCTCCAATTCCATGTGTCTGGCCAAGATGCAGAAATGTGCATTTTCAAAGCACTCCCAGGGGATTCCATAAGATCAGCCTGGCCCCAGAATCAATGCATACTAATGCCTATTACTAATAGCTCACAGGACACATCCTCACCTTACCCACAGAAAACTAGAACAGCGCTCTGCACTCCCACACTTTCACATTAACATGCGATGTGACACCCAACACATTCACCAACCCATCTTTCCCCGAGGCACCTGCCCAATTCCACATGCCATCTCTTTAGAGAAAGGGCAAGTAACTTTTTAAAAAGAAAGCTTTCCTTCCTCTCAAAAGCAATTCCTACATCTGTCTGTAGTCAGGAATGTAAGAGATCTGCTAGGCAGAGCATACACACTTTCAACTCTGAAGCTGAGGCAGGAGGAACACAGTGAGTTCAAGAGCATCCTAAACTGAACACTGAGATCCTATGTCAAAAAAAACCAAGTGATCCACCTTAAATGTAGAGGCAAAACTCAACCCACCTATTCCAGAGACACCAGGCAAGAGTGAAACTGGCCTGAAAATGACCACATGGACAAGGAAGGTCGGCTTCACAAGCTCCTTCCCTGAACCAAGTTTACAATACTCTCCCTCTGTGGTTCTTAGTCTCGAGACACAAACATTACATCTATGCTAAACACAGATAGCAGAACAAGTACAAAAGGAAATGTGTACGCATCCACAAAGACAAACATACAGAAGAGGGCCCTGCTTGTAAACCTTCCCTGCTTATGTCAATCTCCACACTTCAGTTTGTCACTGGAGTCAGAGCCACCATGATCAGATGCAGCCCCCTCCCTCCAGCCCTCTCTACCTAATTTCCGAAATGCCTTGTAAAAAATGCAGAACTACCTGGCACAGGTGTATTTATGTGCTATTAAAACTTGTCTTTTGGGCTGAGCATAGTGGCATGGGCATGGGATTATATCCGTAATTCCAGCACTCAGGAGGCTGAGGCAGGAGGATTACAGCAAGTTGGAGGCCAGCCTGGGCTACATAAGTAAGTTTGAGGCCAGCCTGCACTACATACAAAGACCCTATCTCAAAAGAAACAAAACAAGCAAAAATTTTGTCTTTGAACAAATAAAGGCATTCTCCCATGGCATTCTCCCATGCTTTCTTAGGAATAGACTGTGAAAATGAGTGTGAAGAACCTCGAGACCATCAGAAGGGTACTCAGATGAGGGAGTGATACATGTCCAAAACCAGCGGCTGAAGGTCCTTCCCATTCATGAGCCTCTGGACTCAACCTTGCAAGCAGCCAGCTCACACTGCAGTGAGAGAAGGAGATGGTATCACATGACTACCACGTGTCGTTTAGGAGCTCCACGGATGGCTTCCATGGATCTGGCACGGTCTGACTCTGGGAACCACCCTCAGAGAGCTCCTAGGCAGGAAGCCAGGCAATTATAAGCCGCGTATCACTCACGCAAGGCTTAGGACCAGGAGTGTTTGGGACTTTTGGATTTCAGAACTGTATTTACATGTCCGTAATGATGTATCTTGGGGATAGAGTCCAAGTCTAAACACCACTCATGTATCACGGATCGTATCCACATCACCTGAAAGTAATTTTATACAGTATGTGTGACGCACCTGTGTTTTGACTGTGGCCCATCGTGTGAGGTCTGGAGTGGAATTTTCAACTGGGGCCTCAAGTCAGATTTCAAAAGTTTTGGATTTTACATTTCGATTAAGGATACCCAACCCAGACCTGCCTGTCAAGTATGAGGCACTGAGTTCGATTCCCGGTACCCCCCCCCCCAAAAAAAGATACCCAGCCCGTACTCCAGTGTTTGAAGGGCAACACGAGGGTGACCCACTGAATAAGGCAGTGATGGCAAACCTACGGCACGAATGCCACAGCCGGCTGCTTGTTATCATGGAAACCTCCAAAAGGTTTGCCCTTACAGCATCAGGGCCTTCCATGAAAGAGGCCCAAAGCCAAGCTCTCCAGTCAGCCACCTGGACTGTGCAGCAGAGGGGGTCAGCTGTAAGGCAGCGGGGCAGAGCACTGACCGGAAGCAGAGGGGAACAAAAGGGGACCCTGGAAGTGCCGGCTGGACAGACCCCTGCGAGGGCAGCCTGGGCGTGGAGAGTATGGGGAGGAGATGGGGGAGGTCCGGGAACCCGAGGCCAGGTCTTGGCTGAGGAAGGCCAAGAAGGCTTCGGAGAGACTTGTAATCTGGTCGCACGTAAGAGAAAGCAAGTAGGGTGCGGGCACGGAGAAGGAACGGGCTTGCTATGTGAGGGCTGCAGGAAGCCAGGCCTTTACCTCAGCACAGGCAACAAAGGCCATGTGGACACTGGGGCAGATGGAACTCGCCCTAACACAGGGACCCCACCCGCTGCATCTCTCCAAAAACCAGAAGTGGCCTCCTTGATGCTGTGTGGAGCAGATGTGGGTATTCCCCAGAAAATAGGTTGGGCATATTCTCTACTCTGCCCCTCTGGTGAGGTGCAATTCTGTCCTGTGAAAGTCTGTGCAGCCTCTGTAATGCTGAGCAGGCCGTGCCCTGTGCCTGGACGCCACTGGAGCGAGCACCACTCCCTAGGACTGCATGGGGAGGTCAGGGGTGCGGTGGCAGGGACACATCGGCTACCTGATGGAAGGAAGCACCTGACCGGCAGCTCAGAGGCTGTGGGCGGCTCAACACAGGTGCCCGCCATGGCAGTCCTCAGCCCCAGGTTGTGGCCCCAGGCTACCACGTTAGAATCACCTGGGAGTGCTCGAGAGCAACAGGGACACCTGCACTGTGCAGAGTGTGGAGGGTCTGATGAAGCCTGGCTCAGGAGGGGCTGGGCGGGCACAGGGTTTAAGCTCCCAGGTAGCCTCATGAGTAGTCGGTGTCACTCCCTGGCTAGACCCAGGAGAAAGCAAGGGGTGCAGTTCATGGCGCACAGTGAGGAGCCTTCAAGCAGCCCAAGGTACCGGGGTGCCTGGTACAAGTGGCCCTTCCCACTCGGCGCTGCCAGCAGAGTGGCCCCTCCTACCTGTCAGCAAAAGACAGGCCCCAGTCGCCACCATCTTTAGCCGTAAGAGTGAACAGTGACTCTTGCCACACCCCGTACCACCTGCCTGGCAAGCATCACCTCACTCTATCCCATCACAACCCACCAGGGGGGGTATTGACATTATCCCCGTTTTCAGGATGAGGAGAGAGTTAAGAATTTGTCTAGCGTCTCAGCAAGTCTGTGTCAGAACCAGGATGCAAATCCAGGTGCCAGAGCGCTAGTTCTGTGCTTCTAACCTTGCCAAGACTCAGATGACACCTAGTGACACTTGACATCAAGGTCAGCCTTCACAGTGAGGCACAGCAGCCAAAGGACAGCACAGTCAATTAAGGCCCTAACTGTGATGACTTGAAACCCACTTCCCATTTAGGGGGAAAAAAAAGCAGCTGGCTTCCAGCGTTCGTTTAACTTTCAGCAATGAACAATTACCATATTTTGTAAATGGAAATACCACTGCCAAACACAGAATACTAAAAGTACAATGATGTCTTTTGTTTCCAAAGACTATGGATATACTAGAGTGATGTGAAAATGGTAATAAAACCAAGATAGTTCCTGGCAAACTTGCGAAGAAACCTTAGGACTGTAACCCACGAGTTAGCCCAGAGTAAACAATACAGACAAACAGGAAATGCACTAACAAGCAGTCCTTGAGTTTACAGAGGGAAACCTGGTTTTCACTAACAGCTCCTGTCTAAAGGCCTGGGGCTTCAAGTGACCGTCCACTCATTCTCACATTTGCAGGGCACCCGTCACGGTTCAGATGCAGGACTACAGAGATGCAGGTCTGATCCTCTCAGCGCCTCTTACGACTTCCTGGGAACGAAAAAAAAGAAAGAAAGAAAGAAAGAAAGAAAAACAAACAAACAAAAAGACTTCCTGAGACCCTGGGCTGCATCCTCCTCTCCTCCTCCAGGGAAAAGTCAGCCCCTCTGCCCTGCAGTGTGCACACTTCTGGGAGCCTCCCAGGCACCCGCCTGAGGGCCTGGCTGCAGACCCTGAGATCCGTAGGTCCAGGAGAGGAGTCTAGGCTCCGCCAGCTTTCAGGTTTCCACAGGGCTTTTTAATCAGCCAAGCACCATTCTCGGACATGGAACACCAGGAACTGCGATGCTCGTCTCCTCTTTCCAGGGAGATGCCCTACATTTAGCTCTGACCTGACTCCAGACTGCAAATTCGACTTCCAGCTCTAAACACATGAAAAATTTACCAATTCAGTCTTGAAAACATGAACATAATGGGTTATACCCACTTAGCCATGTAAGAAAGTAAGAATTCTTTCCCTCTTTACAGTAACTGCAGTTATTGGCTTGTGCTGCACATTACGTTTGGCTCAATGCTTAGTTGATAATCAAATCATGTCCTCTCTTGCGTTTGTGGAGAGGTCTCCTGGATTGTGAGGAGAGTTTGTTGTGATTTCGCATAGTCCTCAAAGAATCACCTCTACTCAGACTTGACCACTCTGAAGTTATTTTTAAGGCAATTAGAGCTTCAACTAAAATGGAGTACTTTAAGATTTTAAGGATTTTATTTATCCTACGGACAGGGAATGACACCCCACAATTTAAACAGAGATCTGGTAGAAAAAGGAGGACCTGGACCTCCAAACATACTACAATTTGGATCTAGGCGCAGTCTCCTAAACTCACACACTGCAAGGATACAAATCCCAGTCTGGGGGAAACTGCAGGTCACAGAGCCCCTGAGCTGGTTGGTCAGACCTTTCACGCTTATTGTTCCCTGCGCCAGCGAAGTCTAGCAGCCAGTGCTGTCTCTGGGTAACCCCTGTCCTGGCAAGAGTCCCGCCTTTTTCTGTTCCCGGGTGGAACAGGAGTTGAATGATTGGCTACTTTTTAATCGTCTTCTTTCCACTCAAAGACAAAGTAAATCCTACCTCAATATTTACTTTGTTTCACCTGGAAATGTGTGTTCCACCAGGAAAAGTTGCTCAGACAGCTCCGTTTCAACTGTTGCTCTGAAAAAGCTCTTTTAGGAGAACGTTCACTAGAGATCTTTGCAATCACAGAGCCGGTGGACACGCAGGTGACAAGCGTTGCCCCCTTACCTTCTCTTGTTAGGACAGTCCTCACTTGCCCGTTTGGCCCGCAGGCAGTCTTGGTATCGTTCCCTCCCTTTCTGAGATCTGTCCCCCACCTATTCCTTGCAGGGGCATCCTGGAGAGGAAATATTCTTAAATGTACTCCTCCGCTTGTAACTGCTCTGCTCTTCGCGGAGCCAAATCCGAAGCGGGCTGGATGGTCCTATCCACCCAGAACTTGGGCTATCGTTAACTATTACTGAACACTAATGCGGATTGAACGCTACTTACTCCATCCTCTCAGCCCGTGGTACCAGAACAAGAAACCAGTCTGACATGGAAGGCTTTGGAAAAGACTCAGGTACAAACAGCTTCTGTTGCTATGCTCTAACTCCACTGTGCCCTGGAACACAGGAAAACCTTCTGACACACAGCTTCTGCCCGTGTCTTTTTTTTTTTTTTTGCAGTACCGGGAATCAAACTCAGGACCTTGCACTTGCCACATAGGCACTTATTCCACCGAGCCATATCCCCAGCCCCTGACACACAGCTTCTGTAACCCACCTGGAGTTGACGGTTCTACAGTTTGGGAAGGGTGCTGCAGAATCTCTGTTTCTAGTCAATTCCCAAGTGGTACTGCAGGAGAAGGAGCCTGATGAGCGCACAGGAACTGAAGCTGGCTTCTTACCGGCATGAAGACGGGCAGATCAGGGGTTCCCAAACCCATTTCACCCTGGAACACTTGTGTTCCACCGCTGAGATCAAAGCATCTTACACACACACACACAATACATGGGTACACACACAAACCACCTTCAAGTCAATGCAACCTCTGGCAACACTGACTACTTGCTTTTCTATACAGTTGTCCCTCAATATTTGAGGGGTTTGGGTTCAAAGGCCCCAGCAGATAGCAAAAACAACAGATGCCCACATCCCTTACGGAAATCCTCCATGATTACTCCTGGTATCTAACACAAGGTAACATTATGTAAATTGTTATTACACTCTATTGTCTAGGAGATAAGGGCAAGAAAAGCCAACACATGTTTGACATGAATGTAATTGTTTTTTCAAATGGTTTCAATACGATTGGTTGAATCCAAGGATACAGAAACCTCAGATGCAGACAACTGACTGAAAAGATTTAACTTCTCAATGAATATTATAAGTACTTCATTGAGTTCAGCCAGTATGGCACATGACTGGGACGAAGTTGCGATGGCCTGGTGCACATAGCCAACACTGCACGAAAGGACACCGAACCTCAGTGCAGCCAGCCTTCACCGCGACCTCAGCCTGCGCTCTGCCCTGACCTCTGCAGAGGGCCGGGCTCATCGTGTAAAAGGCCCTTGGACCAAGAAAGAAACGAAGGACTGGGTTCCTGCGCTCAACACTCAAGCTAGGAAACAAAACAAGATGAGCGTACACATTAAGTCATTTTTAAACCAAGACAATGCGCAATGTATTGCTATTTCCGCTCAAGCAATCTGGCATTTCACCATCTCTACATCACAGGCATTTCAGACCCCTTACCCAAACTAGAAGAATCACTGTAAGACAGCAGCCCTCCTACCTTTTAATTCTGAAACCTTAATACACACCTGTCCCTGTGGGCCTTGGCAACAGAATGTAAATCCTTCCCCAGCTCTGAACATGAACATTCTGCCACTGCCAGGGCAGAGGTTTCCCCTGCCCTGGGTCCCCCAAGTCACTCGGTCTGAGGCCTGAAGCCAAGAGAAATAGCCTGCTGTAGCATCCCCGACAATGGAGATAGTTACTGGTTGGGATTTTTTTCCTTCCTGATCTTTATCCCTTGTACCCATAAGGTAGACTAGCAAATAAAACCAGATTAAAGTATTTTATTTCATTAAAAAAAAAAAACTTGCAATGTTAGCTTTTAAGGGGTCTCGGGCCAGCACATCTGGATGCAATCACTGCAATTTTACATTCTTACCATCTTTCATCCCAGATGGAAGGCAACAAGGAACCAGAGGCAGTGTACAGGACTAATTAAGCTCCCCGGATTCTGCTCAGGCCATGTCCCTACCCCACAACATGACCCTGGACAGAGCCCTAACCCTAGTTGGGCTGTTTTCCAAACAGCTGTCCAAGCCAGGACACTGGTGCTAACCAGTAACATGACTGACTCGACAGTTGCTGTATTTATAATGACCTTCCCCCTTGTGCTTGATTTGTATCTGCAAAGATTTCAATTCTCCTTGGAGGAGACGGGTGTTGCTCACATCTCCAAGGTACAAACTGCTCCCTTTGCCCCTCCTCCCTGTCCCCTGTGCTCCCAAACCTGGCGGTCTCTCTACTTCTGCACTTCAGCTTCTCTGAGCAGGGGCTGTGATAAGAAAAAGCCCCAGGAGAGTTCCCCAAATTGGCACCGAGCTCTCTCCAACTAATGTCTAGCACAGCAGGCCCTGAGTTCCACAAATAAGCTTCTAATTGTCCTTTCCGAAATGTGCATGAACACTTATTTCAAGCCATTTGGCAAGTGCTTCACAGGGTAATTTCTCTGACATTGCGCTTGCTAGGAGGAGGATTTAGGAGTGTGAAGGACCATTAGGAACACCATACTCCATCTAATCCTGTCCTTGGATGGGAGCGAAGCAACTCTTCCAGGGACCCACCACGGATACACTGCAAACCCCCACAAGTCTCCCAACGCTCAAGATTGAAGACTTTGACATTTGGATCTAAGCCTGTTCCCAGGGACAAGGTGCCTGACGGTTCATAAGTGTCAAGAATTATGACAAACTTGGATGGCCCTCCCCAGCCCTGCAGAACAACACGCTCTCCAGTCCCTGGTCCTCGTTCTTCCAGAAACAACTTAGCAGGAAGGTGGTACAGGCTTTGCCATCAGATGTGAGATGGAGCCCAAGAGACGGCCAGAACCACAGGACCAGAGTGGCCAGAGTGCACAATTAAGAGCCAGAAAGCTGAGCTCAAACCCCGGGCCTACAGGCCTACGATCCCTTCCAGGTATTCAGGGCAGCTTATCAGACAGCGGTATCACTGCCTCCCCAGTTTGGAATGTGGAGGGCCCCTCTGCCCTGGAGGCAAGCCCAGCCCCAAATTTATTGTGTACATAGATCTGATTAGACGGCATATTCTGATCAGCAGGCCTGAATGAGACAGCAGACTGCATTCTGACCAAATTCCCCACTGACACTAGGGTCCACAGCATCAGTGGTTCATACCACAGATCCTCCTTAAATCGCAAGGTCAAAGAGATGGGTGAGCTAATCCAGCGTTTCCCACCACCTGTGCAGGGTGAGAATAATGCAGACTAGCTGTAAGACACACCAGGCAAGCTGTAAACAAAAGAAGTACTCTCAAGCTGGGAAGTTTGAGAACCCATCAAGCAGCTTCCCCACCTTCTGCCTCCTGAGCCCCCCTACGTCCTGAAGGAGCCTCACTTCCTTTGCAGTTCTCTTCAGGTACCAGAAATTCCAATGACCCAATGACCCCATGTCCCACAGAGCACTGGAGAACATCTTTTCCAGGCCCTGGCACCCTGAGAAACAATGGGCTGATCAGCATCCCTTACTTCCTGAGCTCATCTGCGACCTTGACTCCGCCCTGGCTGAAGAGCTCAGCTCCAACCTCAGGCTCAGCTGTCAGTGAATGAGCAAAACCAAGCAGCACAGCCCCCAAAGACATCCCTCAACACCACCCAAAACAGAGAAGGAAAGCCACACCACACTCCTGTCCTGAGGAGGCCCATTATAGCGCAGAGGCAAAACAAACAGAAACTACGCACAACCCTGACCCTTCTTAAGGAATTACAGCTAATCACGTATGTCCGAAAGCGCACTCAGTCTGCTTCACAGCCATCCATCAGCAACTGAAGCCTTGCAATGACTTTCTGCCAAGGGGTGCATCACTGAGCAAGACACTGAGGCTTACAGAGGGTAGGTGACTTGCCCCAGGCCGGTCACACTTTAAACAGTGGCCACTTTGGGGGATTCCCACATCAGCGTGCATGCAACCCCTTGTAATACTCATCTCTCCTCTGGGTTAACACCTCCGTCCATGCACACCCTTCCAGACTGAGCAACGCATGAGGGCAGGACTCAGATCTGTTTTATTTCAGTCACCGCACACTTAGTAGGCATCCAGAAAGACTGACAAAACCGATGAATGACTCCGAAGCCAGGAATCCACCATGAGAACAGGCTGCTTCCAAACACCATGACAAAGACACAGGTGCACCACAGCTGAAATGATCCCCAACTTATTAAAATATGAATTTGCAAGGCCCAAGTCGGAGAATGCAGAGAGGACCCCACCTTCAGCCTGAGAGGCAGAAGACTGAGTACTCTGCTACCCTCTGTCTCATCTGAACAGGCACTTGGCCCCTGTACACCGCAATGTCTTCGTCCATCGATGACTGAATTCATCCTCGGACCTGTGTGAACACCCACTCTGCACCAGACGTGGTGATGAGGAAAAGATTAAGAGATGGATGAGCAGGGAATGTCTGCAACCCCAACTATGGAGGAGGCTTCGGACCATGAGTTAGAGCCCAGACTAAGCAACTTAGCAAGACCTTGTCTCAAAATAAATAACGAGGGCTGGGATATCGCTCAGTGGTAGAGAGAGCACTCTTAGGTTCCCTCTTTGGTAGTATGCCCCCAGAAAAAAAGACCAGGAGAGAGGAAGTACTGGCTGTGAGGTGAGCCCCCTCCTCAGCAGCCCTGCATCAGCTGCATCTCCCACACCTAGCACTACAGGCACACAGAACACAACACACGGTGCAGAGCAGCTTTCAAACAAGCATGGAGAGCAGGTCCCAGGAGGGGAGGACACTGCATTTACAAAAGCAATCTTTATTTTGCAAACTAATTCACGAAGAGTAGGGCTACACACATTTTCTTAAAGGCGGGTTTACTGAAATGTAATTATATGTAGTAAAATTCCTCCTTTTGAAGCTCTATCAATCCTGGCAAACCAAGGCAGATCCTGCTTGCAACTTAGGTAGTTTATTAATTTTTCTAACGTTTCAAGAATACATTTTATAAAGGGACTTGACATCTGTGGCCCAATGGCACAAAAATTATTCTGACTCCCCTTTCTAAAAGGGCAGGTCTCTAAATGAATGAATGAATGAATGAATGAATGAATGAATAAAATGAATGAATGAATGAATAAATAAATAAAATGAGTGAATGAATGAATGAATGGGCAGGTGAATGAATCAATGAATGAATCAATGAATGAATCAATGAATGAATCAATGAATCAATGGATGGGCAGGTCTCTATTCTGCCAGGAGGAAGAACACAGAAATGGAAATCTTGGTGGGAGAGGGAGGGAATCAATTTACAGCAACATCTTCAAGGCAGGCAGCACAGAATACCAAGCTCTATTGTACTGGTCAATGCAACTGAATCTTCTCTAACAGTGGAGAGTCTCCCTGCTGGCCAGCCGCCTCTCATAGGGGCTATAACCCATTTCTTGTTTTTGAGGTGCATAGAGAGCCCAAGAATACAAACATTTGTACCAAAGGTTATTCTAACCACCTGTGCAATTGAAAAACCACAAAGCGTCCTTGAATTAACTCCAAAATTCTTTAATGGAGTTCACATAATATCCGTGTTCCAAAGGAAGTCACCTGGTCAAAGAGCACAATTTTTTAAAACATCTTAATGAAGTGCATGGGCTTATGTAAAGATGTGGGGGTGACCATTCAAAGAGGAATCCAGCAATCTTGAAAATGGCTGCAGAACACAATCCTGGTAGCTTTGAAATAGCAGCATTTCAAGCCCCCACAATGGTGACCAATGCCACTACACACATTCTAGCAAGCTTTATGGCCCTACTGTGTGCCTGGCTCCTGGTAAAAAGGAGAGTGATTCCCAAACCCTAGTGCGGCAGCACTCCAGCTTCAGTATGATGACGAAGCTAGATTCCTGGACCCCAATACAAACCTCCCAAGTCAGAATCTTGGGCTGGGCAGCTACAATGGTTAACCTTGACCCCAGGAAATTCCAATGGTGGGGACCAAAGAAATTCAAGAAACATACCGCTAGTGAAAACACTGGGCATCTTCTTATATAATCACTAAAACAAAGTCAAGATGGCAAATAAGACTTGGAAGTGTTCTCATTGTTCCAAGAGACTGTGACTGTTAATACCTACAGCTGGACCACACAACGACAGCATTTCACGACTAAGCTGCCTGCTCTTAGCGAGGTCCCTGGATTAGCAACTCAGAATGTTTGGAGTCCACCTTAGATGGGCTGAGAGAAATATCTCTGAGGATAGGGCCTAACTGTCCAGATTTTAAAAGCCCACAATGTAAATAAAAAGCAAAGCCAGGCATGGTGGTGCACCCCTGTAATCCCAGCACTCAGAAGACTGAGGCAGGAGGACTGTTGCCAGTTTGAGACCAGCCTGGGGTACAAAGTGAGCTGAAAGCCAGCTTGAACTGCATAGTGAGACTCTGTCCTAAAAGACAAAAAAAAAGAGAGCAAAATAGAAGATACATAGGAAGTAGCAATACAGATCTTTCTCCCGTGGAAAGGGGAGCAAGAGATGGGGGGTGAGAAAAGAATAAAGATGGTTTATGTACATGTACCAACTCCAAATGAGGAATGGAAACATTATGTACTGCAAACATTGACTAATAAAATTTTTTTTCCAGAAATGTATCCACACGACTCTGGCACTGTGCATGTTCCAGCACATTCTAGTTAATACAAATATATTTTGTAACAACAAATACTTAATATCATGATTTTCCCAACCTTGTCCTCTTGCTGGTGCTCTTTGGCTTACATGAAACAGGCAGTGTTGATTTGTGACTGCATCCTCCCAACCCATCTCTGCCCCCAGGTGGGAGGTACATCAGCCGAGCACAGAAAGTTCAAGCCAGACTATCTTTCATTTTGCTGAGGATGAAATTTCCATTACACAGCCTGAGCCCTCAAAGAGCTCAGGCCCTGCCCATCAGCACAGCGGCAAGAGCAATCCACAAGACGCTAATTTCTGGGGCCTATGGCCCGTAATGCTCCCCTGATTCCAACAAGTGCCTTTCAGGGTGCCTCCCACTGCTCCTATGCAAGGCCACTGGCAAAGTCAACCGAGAACATGATGGTGGTGGGCTTTTCCCTCGAAATACTATGTTCCTGGGGCAGGGCTACAGCAGGTCTTCCATTTTGACAGCATAGGAGAAGCAATAAAAATACGTATTTCTTGGGTGTAGTCCTCTTCTTCTGATTGACAACTATTTCCCTGGAGTTTCTTAAGCACGTCAGACTTAAGGCCTCCTCATGTCATCATGAAAATGGAGATCTGAACTTGAGTTAAACTTAGCTGCCATGCACCGTGTAAACCTTGCTTCCTAAAGTAGCAATGACACCTGCCTTGCAGGGTTAGGATAGCAACCAGTGCTCAAGACCCTGGCAAAATATCAGTGCCAAGCAGAGGGTAACAGAACCAGCAGGTGCAGGATCCCACAGTTAAGCACAAGGAGCCCCCAGCCTGATGCTGCAATTCCATAACAGGCGTTCCAAGTCAGACTCCAATAAGATGACAGAGGTCAATCTGAGAGTCTGCATTCGATATGAGTTGAACCAAGTCCCCAACCCCGTATGTCAAAGTCCGGTTCCTTTGTACCATGGAATGTGACTGTCTTGGTTACTTTTCTCTTGTTGCTGAGACAAAATATCCAACACCCAAAATGAAGGAAGGAAAGGTTTATTTAGCTTACAGTTTGTGGAGGTTTCAGTCCATACTTGGCTGGTTCTGAGGCAGAGTGGCACATGGCAGAGGGCAAACTGTTCAAGGCAGCAGAACACAGCAAAAACAACCAGCAAAAGGGAAGAATGGCTGCAAGCAGCCTCTTTTTCTCCCTTACATTGTAAACAGCCTACCCCCACCCAGGGGGCGTAGCTCTCACCCAATCTCCATGCCCTCCTCTTCCACAGGCTCAGGATGTGAACAAAAAGTAAGCACCTTGGCTTCCTGCTGAATCACTCAGCCAAACCTCTAGACTCCCCAAGTTGACACAATGTATCAACCATAACAGTGACCTTATTTGGACAGAGGGTCCCCACAGAGATTTCAAGTTGAAATGATCCTGGAAAACTGGAGAGAGAAACAGACACAACAGAGCAGAAAGAGGACACAGCAAAGAGACAGGGAGAGGAAGGCCAGGTAGAAGCCCAGCAGAGGGGCCGGCGGCAGATTCCCCATCTAGGTCCCCAGAAGGAACCAAGCCCTGGTCTTGTACTTCTGACTTCTAGGGTTCTGACAGTAAATTTCTGGTTTGTTTAGGGCCACCTAGTTTGCAGAACTTTGTCATAGCAGCCGTAGCACACTAATGCAACCTGTCAGCTTCTGATTCAAGGCAAAAGTGCATCTGTTACTCTGGGGACAGACGATTGGTCATCTGCTGCTTCTGGTATGGTCATCGGGTATCGTAGAACGCTCCATATAAACACCCTACTGGGTCATGGGTGGGCCAGCTTGGGGCTGAGGGCTCCTCTGCACAGTCTTCAGCCTGACCCACTGCCACAAGGTGAGAGCACTATGACATCCCCAAGCTCACCGACAAGAACCACTGAAAGACCTGTCATTGTTTGTGACTGTCAAAACCAACCATCCCTACCTGGTCATCTCACACTGCCTTTTGTTCCTGCTAGAGGAAGCAGCTTGCACCACCAGCCAGGCTGAGAACTGGTTAAATCCAGACCCCATCCCATGCCACCTTCAGCTCCCATCCAGGGACTCTAATCATAAAAACCCTCAAGGAGGTGACTTTCTGAAACTGCAGCTCTCCCCACATAAGTAGGACAAAATACATTGGAAATGCGCCAGGAAATTAAATTTCTCCAGAGAAAATACAAAAGGCCTTGCTACATGCATTAAAAATGGAACCCTTCAGGGTCTTACTTAGTGAATTGGGGCTGCAGGAAAGCCAGGAGCAAACCCTGACCAGTGGAGATGTCCTGTATCTGAAAGGAGCCAGGTCTGTCCAGTATATGAAGACAGCAGGTGTGTGTTCCGTGGGCTATCTGTCCCCAGCCCCCTAGCTGCCTTTACCCTTACTGGCCCTCCACAGGGTACCTCTCTGGGAGGAATCCCCTGCCCCTCCCAGCCAGAGATCCAGTACAGTGAGTCAGGCCTGGGTCAGGAAACAGCACCTTTAACCGGCTTCCCTGGGGATTCCCAAGGTTCAACAGGGCACCCCATGACACCAGGAAAGGGGGGTGAGTGCCAGCTCTGCCAAGTATCACGTGCTTCTAGGCCTTCATTTTCTACCAGGTGACAAAGGAACAGGGTGACCTACAGCCATTATTCAGCCCTCCTTTTTTTTTTAAGGTAATAAAAATAAACTTCCCCTGAATCACGCAAAGATGTCCCACGAAGACATCTGGTTCATCTTCTTTGGGGTAAACCCAGCTGTCTGTGGCTGCCCCTCAGGCTGCCTTGCTCAGCTGACATCTCACCTACAGGGCAGGTGTTTTATCCCTCACGGGAGGGTCCCCCAAGTGACAAGAGCAATAAATGCCCAGCCCGTCAAGGAGAAAATTAAGCCTCTTAAAGTGCCTTCCACATAATCTCTGAAACCCAGAAAGGCTTGCCATGCATTAAGCAGGGCCTAGACACAGGTGCCAAACCATTTAAGTGGGCTGTCTCAGGGCAGTGCAAACAGAAAGAGAATTTTCATTTAAATACGCCAAGCTTTGGGGCTTTCTAGCCCGGGTGCTGAGACACAAGGGTGGAAGGGGCCTCAGAGCAGCCCTGCCCATCTGCAGGAATTCCTGCCTGGGGAGCCCAAAAGCCCAAGAGAAAGATGAGCCTCCAAGCCCTCAAGTGCTCAAGTGGACTCTGGGGATGAGTGATTCACCGGAACATTAAGGTCAATGACAAACACTTCAGACAAAGCAATTCATGGTCTCCAGCCCAGGGACAAAAGTTACCATGTAAGTAGACCGCTCAGGTGCCCCTCTTCAGAGACAAAAATGAGAGGGGCAACCATCTGTCTCAGCTAGCTGCCCACTGCGGGGGGGCTTCCTGTCACTCAACAAGTGTTTGTTGAGGGTGTGCTGCACAAATTCAATACCTGAGCTCCTCACTCTCAGCCTGTGACCTGAGATGGTGGCACCATGAGACACTGCTTTTCTTCCTCAGGGTTACGCCCTTCTTAGCACCAACCTGGAAATGGTTTACTACTCCTTGTCCAAGGTCAACATTTCTTTTTTTTTTTTTTGGTGCCGGGAATTGAACTCAGGACCTTCCACTTGCCAGGCACGTGCTGTTCATCAGTGTTTCCTGGCGAGCACTCACTGTATGCAGGTACAGTTCTGGACACTCAGGGCTCCAGGGAGGAGCGCTGTCCCTTCTGGAGTGTCTGCTCCAGAAGCTGTGAGATGGACAGTACACAGGTCAGGGATGGAGGCCACCGAAGGGCAAATGATGAGAAAGGAAGGGAGGAAGAGGCTGAGCGCGCAGCTGGGCATATACAGGAGGAGGCAGCGTGAGAAAACGCTGCACCTCCTCAGGTAAATTCCACTGGGTGAAACCTTTACTTCCGTGGTACAGTGCCTGTACCGGGTCATCACACAAGATGCACTGAGATTAGGAAAAACTTCAAATCCATGGGGGTGAGGTTTCTGGTGCTCTGTACCACATAACTTTGTGGTGGGGACTGTCCCGTGCCCTCTACATGTTCTGCAGCATCTCTCCGCCCACCAAGGGTGAGAGCTGAAAACATCTCCAGGCAGCAGTGCATCTGGTGTCAGAGTCACTGGCCTCGAGGCAATTGCAGAGGGATGTGGCTGAAGCAGGAGTGAGGAACAGATGACTGATCAAAAGCTGGAGGGGCTGGGGACTAGGTGGACAGTGTGCATAGGTGTTCGAGTTGCTGTCAGTGTTGATGGGAGGAGGGCCTGGACAGAGGCTAAAACCGTTGAAGAATGAGGCAAGGGGACACGGAGGACTATGGGACTGGTCCTCTATCCACGCCAACGCCCGGCTCCACTGCAAACCTCCTACAGATGCCTCCAACGCGGAACCAGGTCAGGGACACTGCAGAAGGACTCCACCCTGCACGGCCCAAGACCTTACACACGACCCCCTCCATAACCATCTCCCTCCCAGCTGGCTTCCTCTCCTTCCTCCCACGATCCTTATCCATCACACTGCGCTTCCCCCTTCATGTGAAATCACCAGAAAAGAATAAAAGGCTCCAAAACCACGTGGCCAGAAGCAGAACAAGGGTTTGTTAAAGAATTTTAGAGCGGGGATTAGTGAGGAGGAAGGCTTTGGGGAAGCTTCCTCATGAGCTGGGGGTGGTCCACGGCCGCCAAGGAGCGAAGACAAGGTCCCCAAGGACAACCAAGCCACTCAAGCGTGGCTGACGAGCGCTGTTAGGGCCTGAGGTCCTTCCGCAGCTCAGTGATGAACACTTGTTGAGAGTAATGGCTGCTACACTTAATTTCCTCCAACAATGGCACCATTCACCTGACTCCAGCACAGCTTAAGTCACAATTATCACCTGTTCACCATTTTATTTTCAATACTCCCTCACATGTAACCAATCTTTTATTTTTAAACAAATTGACAGCATCAAATCTTGAATTTATAGGTATGATGGGGAGAAAAGAAAAATCCATCTCTGACAGAAGATGGATTCTAAAAAAGAACCCTCTCCTCTTTCTCATGAGAATACATTTTAGAATATATAAAACAATACTTTTATTTTGATCTTTTTGAGACAGAGTTTCACTAAGCTGTTCAGGCTGGCCTTAAATTCACTTGGTAGCCCAGGCTGGCCTGGAACTTGCTGTGTTCCTCCTGCCTTAGCCTCCCAAGCACTGGGATTACAGGCGTGTGCCACCATGCCCAGCCCTTAAAACAATACTTTAACTTTTACTGTGGCTTAAACTCACACCCACCTATAAAATATCACTAAGTTCTCAAAACATAGACAAACAAAGCAGCACAAATATGTATTTTTTTTTCTAACTTGGTGACACTGACACACTCCACTTGCTTTGACTGAGATTCTAACTTCCATCCACACGGACATAAAGGACTAGGTAGGTATCACATGATCTGCAGAGGTAGCTGGTTCCTCTAGGGAGTGGTTCTCAAACAGAGTCCCCAACCAGCAAGATTGGTCTCACCTGAGAATCTGTTTAAAATGCAAATTATTGGACCTAAGCCTCATAGAATCTGCAACTGCCGACTGACAAACTGGGTTTTAACAACCCCTATCCCTGGGCTTCAAGCTAATGCATTTAAATTTGAAAGCCAACAATCTAATCTCAAGCACTATTCTTAAACTGCAGAGTCAGGGCTTCTCACGGCTGATATTCTGGATCCCCAACCCCCACCAACAGAGGGGTGTGGCAGTGCACACCTGTTAATTCCTGCACTCAGGAGGCTGAGAGAGGAGGATTGCTATAAATTCAAGGCCAGCCTGGGCCACATAGTTGAGAGGCAGCCTGAACTATACAGCCAGACCCTGTCTCAAAACCACAAAAACAAAAACAAACAAAATCAGGGTCAAGCAGTATGGACTTTGAAAAATGTGGGCAGACTTCTGCTGCTCTCAGAAGTCTGGTTCCCACTCTAACTGCCAAGAATTCATCAGATCCACCAAGATGTCACAAACGACACCAAGAGGCAGGGCTGAAAAGTGGAACAAGGGCAGCAATGGGCCAAGCCAGGGCCAGCGTGGAAAGAGACCAGCCTTCAACTGCCCCATAGCCATGCAGCAGCTCCCCTCCAGGCTTCAGGCAGGGGTCAGATGTGAAGACTGCTATCTAGGGAGAGTTCTCTAGGAGTCACACTCCCTTTCCTCAGGAGTGATCGGGAACTAAGTGGGGGAGCTGCCCTTTCCCCTGCTGTTGGGGGGCGGGGGGCGGGTGCACAGGATACCACAGCCTTGCCTGAAACTCTCCTTCCCATCGAAGGTTACGTCCTCCACTCAAAGTTGGGAAATCTCTGAATTTTAATTTTTTTTTTTTTTGTCTTTTTGAGACAGGGTCTGGCTATGCAGTTTAGGCTGAACTTGGGCTCACTTTGCAACCCAGGGTGGTCTCGAACTCGCAACAATCCTCCTGCATCAACCTCCTGAGTGCTGGGATTACAGGACTATTCCACCAAGCCCAGGAAAATCTCATAATTTTTAAAGGTAATTAATTGAAAATTTCCAAAGAAATAAGAGATCAAGTGTTATTATTTTTCAACTGTTTTCAAAATGGTGCCTGGTGATCTTCCTACTCACTAACGTAATGATTTTTAAAATTGTCTGGAGGTGTATATGGAGGTTAGTGATCTCATCACTGCCAATTTTAAAAACTATTGAGCAGTGTGTGTCCTTCCACATCTTTTCCCAAGGTCATACACACAGGGCCTCTTCTTCATTTTAAACCAGAAATAGGATCAAACTACATACGATATACTGCAATTAGCTTTTATTTCACATATAATTTTTATTTAACATACCATGGGCAACCCTCACAAAATAATCCACAGAATTCATGTAATAATCTGACGTCATCATCTCAGCATGAACACTCTCAGCAGCCTGCTCAGCACATACAAGACTTGGGTTCAGTCTCCAGTACTTAGAGGGGGGGATCCTCACACATATTCTATGTGCCAAAGTTTTTATTTTTGACCAACAGGACTGCACTGTAGGATCCAATGTGCAGTTGCTGGTCACGCGGCCACGCAGGTTCCCAGCTGTCAGAGGAGCCCAAGCCTTCCCCTAAGGTTGTCACCATGCACACATCCACCCACAGAGTCTGAGATTCCCCCCCACCCACTCTTACCAGGGGACATTACCAAACTTTCCTCTTTTTTTTTGGTCTTTTTAAGACAGGGTCTCGCTATGCAGTTCAGGTTGGCCTTGAGCTCACTTTGTAGCCCAGGCTGCTCTGGAACTCACAACGATCCTCCTGACTCAGCCTCCCCAGTGCTGGGATTACAGGCGTGCAACACCATGCCTGGCTCATTACCAAACTTTACAAGATGTGCCCTTTGTACAGCAACCAATACTACTTATCTTTAAATTTCCATCTCTGTATTAGTTTGAGAACCTCCTCATGGGTACTAATCTACTGCTTCCTGTTTCACACACCATGTAATCACGCTCACTCCCCCAGACCAGCAGATACAGAAAGCACAAGAGTATCACCCTCTGGGGACACAGTGTGTGGGGTGAGGGCAGACAACGCCTGAGCACTGGGATACCCTAATCCCTCAAGACCATTTGCTGCTAGGTGAATGGCGGGCACACAGAATTTTGTTTGTTAAAACTGCAGCTACAAGAGTAAAAAGAAAAAAAAACAAATGTTCATTACTTGTTCTACATTTTCAGAACAGCAACAGTTTGGCCACAATTAAATTGTTGGTTAAGAGAAAAACAAAACCATGGTCTTGGCAATGACTCTGAAAATCCGCTGTGAAATGGGAGGCAAATAGGCCCAGTACAGATTCACAGCTCTGGGTGACCCATAAATAAAGGCTCTCCACAACTGAAGTATTTTGGACTCAGCCTTGTCCACCAGCTGCCAATCAAGCTGCACCAGCCACTGAGCCAAAGGTCGCCAGGATGGTCAACCGGTGGGGGAGGGCTGCCATAAGCACTCCTTTCTCTCTTGGCTTTTTCCCTGGTACCCGCCAAGACTTTCTTGCCTTTCATAATTGCAGCTTATTAGGGTGTGTGGCAGGGGATGCAAGGGAATTTGGCAGAGTTCAAATTCTTTAACTCTTTTAACTTTAGGGAAAACATCTGGTTCTACCCACCATTTATCCCATTATTTGTAATAGTTCTGTTTGGCTTATGTTTTAACTAGTCTCCTTATTAAATATAAAAGCAATAGGATTAGAAAGTTCTGGGGGAAAGTACTATAATTAAAAAGGCACCAGTTGGGTATGTTAAACTATAATTCTGGCCTGTATATATTTTTCTTCTGGTCATTAAAGGGTTTTTTTTTTGTACCCAATAAAAACTGTTTTTGAATCATTTAACTCTTTTTTAGTACTTCCTGTATTAGCCGAGCACCACCCAAAATCCCCAGAAACACATTATGACTCAAGAGTTCTGGAATAATAATGTCACAAGTCACAAACTGGAGACACTGGACCAAGAGTCGGGCCATGGAACACACTTACGCCACACAACTTGGTACACTGACAAACAGCTTCTCAAACGCATAGGCATTTTCTA
Source organism: Dinomys branickii (assembly GCA_004027595.1). Classification (NCBI taxonomy): domain Eukaryota; kingdom Metazoa; phylum Chordata; class Mammalia; order Rodentia; family Dinomyidae; genus Dinomys; species Dinomys branickii. Next base: position 16,927 of record PVLD010008880.1, on the reverse strand, counting down.
ACTTTTTAAAGTTACAAAATCTTTTTGTTTTGTTTTATTTGTTTTTGTCTTTTTGAGACAGGGTCTCCCTATGCAGTTCAGGCTGGCCTTGAGCTCACTTTGTAGCCCAGGCTGGCCTCGAACTCACAACAGTCCTCCTGCCTCAAACTGGGATTACAGGCGTGCGGCACCATGCACGGCTATAACACACTGTTAAGAGGCACAGCAATAAATATTGAGAGAATGAACTTGGGAATGAAGATTGGTGGGTTTGCAGCATAACTTCTCTCTTAAGTTAATTATATAATCTTTAACACATGCACAAAAATATATGTCATATATGCAGTTATAAAATACAATGATAAACATATTTTTAGGTATGCAGATTTTCTAAATTTTTTTCTTTTGGTACCAGGAATTGAACTCAGGACCTTGCACTTGCCAGGCAGGTGCTTGTACCACTGAGCCATATGCCTGGCCTGAATATTTGATTTTAAAAATTTTATAATCTTCCCCACCCAGAACCACCCTGAACTGCCCTTGGGAAAGAATGATGAGAGGACAGCATCAAACTGTCAGGCAGGGGGAATCCGTGTACTTTAGGGACAGAAAAGAAAGAGCCTAGAGTAGAAAACAACAGACACACTCAGGGAACAGTCTTTGCAAAAAACCTGAACAAGCAGTTGGCAGAAGATGAACTCAAAACACCTGTAACCTGTGCCTGCACCAAGTGCGCCAGTAACTCAGTATTCTGAAGGGTCAAGCTTTTAAAAGTGAACTTTCCCTTTGGAGGTGAAAGTCCAACACCAATGCCTAAAGGATAGACTGGCAATTTCTGAGTGTTTTGTGGACAAATGGAAGTGGGTACAAAGCGCGGGGTACAGTCCAAGGAGCCCTACATTTGTGCGCTCCCTTGTGTTACATAGTCTAAGACTGGAAATTTCACAAAAGGGATGGGGGCTTTCTGCATCTATTTTCTCACCTAAATTAGCTACACTAATTTTGAAGGAATGTTGTCTTAGTCTTTTCCACTATTCCAGTGCTCAATTTAAAAAAAAAAAGTCAGGAGCAGTGGCACCTGCTTGTAATCCCAGCACTCAGGAGACTGAGGCAAGAGGGTTGCCTAGTCAAGGGTTTCCGAGGCCAGCCTGTGCTACGTAGTGAGTTCACAGCCAGCCTGAACTACACAGCAAGACCCTCTCTCGAAACAACAGAAGAGCTGTGGTGGCCCATGCCTATGCCCCCACAACTCTGGGAGGCTGAGGCAGGAAGACAGCAATTTCAAGCCCAGCCTGGACAACTTCAGTGACTTGGTGAGACCCTGTCCCAAAAAGAAAAAAATGTTTAAAGGGCTGGTCACACAGGTCAGTGTGAAAGCCCTGGGTTCAATCCCCAGTACAGAGCGAAGTCTTCCTCCTCTTTCAAGGCTACCTGCTGCACCCACCATCCTGCCTCAGTTTTTGCCAAAATGTGGTGAGGGAGCCCTCAAAGAGGCTACAATCTTGGAGATGCAGCGGGTGACATTCACACTGGAGCCACTTAATGAAATGCAGCAGCTTGGTGCCTAACATCTCTGATGACTTTGCCCTCCCTCCGCACACAAACACTCCCACACCCACCGCCCCAGGATTTTTAAATCCTTCCCATCCTCTGCAATGATGAAGACTCAAAGTTTCAGTAAGGAAAAAAAAAAAAAGACAAAAAGAAAGTGTTGCGCATTCTGGCATTTAGCGGATAGTGGATGGACAAACGCGCCCTCCTGACCCCTTCAGTAAGCAGAGGTTACACTCCATCTACAAAAGTAAAGATGTCACAAACAGATCTCCGCAGCCCCACTCCTGGTTAGTCGCCACTTCCCAGCTTTGGAGAGGGTCGGGTGGCGCGCGCAAGCTGACAGCCGCCACCCAGGGCGCCCAGGGACGAGCGGATGCAACGGCCCCACTCAGAACACCAGGCTGCTTGGAGTTGACGTGTATTTGGGGGCCACTTCTCCAGGAGAGCTCCACGCTCTCTGCTCATTAATTACGTCTTTGAGGCCAGTGCTCCAGCTCTTTTCTCGTTTCTCTTGGGAAATAACCAGGGGTTCGCGTTCACCAGGGTCAGCAATGCTCACCCAACTTCCCCTCCCCAAGTCATCCCGGCTCTTCCTCCGCAGCGGGAACGCAAGTTTGCCCCGCGCCCCTAGAAGCCCTAACTTGTGGAAACGCCCCCATTCCCTCGCCAGACTAGCGAGCATCGCGGTGAAAGCCGAGCCGGCACCGCCACGGCCAGGCCCTCGCCGGGGCGCGCAAGCCGGGCGCCGCCTCCCGCGCGGGCAGTGAGCCCCACGCCCCGCGAGCATCCCTCCAGCTTGGCGCCGGTCGCGCTGCGCACGCTGCGCCGGGCCGGGAGGCGACGGGTAGGGGGCGTGTTCCCCGCGCCGCGGAACTGGGCGCCTAGTCCCGGCGGGGCACGGGCGTCGGGGACACCGACGCTGGGTCCCGGATCGTGACTGTCAGCCCCGAGCCCCGCGGCACGCGACAGGCGGCAGCCGCGCGCGCGCGCGCCCTGGCGGGGACCGCAACCTCCGCGCCTAGCCGGCGCGCAAACTTTCCCGGCGACGACTGCTCCCGCCCCCCGCCACCCCACTCGGGGCTCACTCTGCCCGCGCCTCCCGGCAGGGCCCCGGACCCACTGGAAACATGGCGCCCTCGGCCGCGGCTCCGCGGAGATCCCCACAGGCCCCGTCTCGGGTCTCTCCGGCTCCCCGCGCGCGCGGAACCGCAGCTCGCGCAGCCGGGCAAGGCGAGGCCCCGCGCGCGGCCGGCGCTGCCCGCGTCGCCAGGGGCGGCCGGGAGCAGAGGGCAGCGCGGGGTCGGCGCGTGCGAGCCCCAACGGAGGAGCAGATCGCGCCGCGGGCGCGGACTTGTTCGCAAAGTGGCGCCGGAGTCGCGGCGGCCAGCGCTGGAATGAAGCCGCTCCGCCCTCGCCAACTCGGGCGCGGGGCCCCGCGGGGTCCAGAACACGCTTGGTGCCCGGCACCGCCGCTTCTCCGAGCCCGGTACCGACCGGAAGCCCGGGAAGCTCCCGAGCGGACCCCCAGGAATGCGCTCGGGCGCCGGCGGAGAGCGAGCCGTGCCAGGCGCGGCGCCGGGTGGAGCGCGGCGTGAGACACACATGTGTGCGATGGACAGGTGCACTTACTTCCATGTATTTTTATTTTCCTGCAAAAAGCCCTCCTGGAACATGAAATCTGGGAGCTTCGCGGGGTATTTTTCCGCACTGACATCGCGCACCAGATGCAAAGGGAGGAAAAAACCACCCACATTTTCCTTCTGGAGAGGGGAGGAAAAAGACAAGCGAAATTCGTGCAGCTTGCGCGCAGCTGGAGGAAGAGGGGAACCCGAGCGAGCCGTGCGCCTTACCGGGGAATGCATTTACTGTCTCATTGCAGAGCATCTGCCGGGGTGCAGCCCGCGTCCCCCCCCCCCCCGCGCGCGCGCCGGCCGCCGCTCAGCTCCTCAGCCACCGCCGCCGCTGGCTCCAGGCGCGGAACTAGAGCCGAGGGCGAGCGCGCGCGCACGGCCCCGGCGCCGGGGGGCGCAGGAAACGCGTCATCACTCGGGGACGGCGCGCTGAGGTGGGCTCGGCGCCGCTCGGCTCTTGGGACGGCCAAGCTGCCGCTCTGGGGTCCCCTGGGTCTGTGTCCCGCTGCGCGGTGCGGGAGACTCCGCTGTGGACGGGCTGGGGGCGCGGGCGGGCCCAGTTCCGCAGGCTGCCTTTGGGGGCGCCGGCCAGGCTCTGAGGCGGCAAGGGCCTGGGGCGTGCAGGGTGAAGTCCTCTGCAGGGACCTGGGCTGCTGAGACCCCGGACGGCAGCTCCGGACCTCGAAACCCCCTGGTCAGAGGTCCCTGAGGATTCGGGAAATGGCTAGAGGAATGGGTGGCAAGAGGGGAGCACTGTACTCAGTTACAAATGTTCTGCCTCCCGCCGGGCTCTGGAGACGACAGTTACGCACTTTGCCCCTTCGGTTTACAGTCTCCGGGAAGCGTTGTGAGCCGACGCGGCACGATCTGAAGGTTATCAAGGGGACAGGGAGTCTAATAAAGCGCGTTCTGTGTGAGCCAGTTTTTAAATACGGGCAGAAAGACGACGAGTAAAGACCACCAAGCTGGCTCCATCTCAGTGTTTGGTGCGATTGTGATTTTTTCCCTTTCTGCATAGTTCTACTGTCTGTAATTTTTTTTGTAATACATTGTTGTTGTGATTTCAGGGGGAAAATTGAGAACTTTTTTCTTATTGATACAGAAGTCAGTATAGACCCTTCTCAAAAAAGACCACATCTCCTAAGTTACTCAAACTTAGTGTTTTGCTTGAAGCACGAAACTGCTACACTATAAATCTCAGAAAGTTGATTTGTAAATTGAAACTGTCTTGAAGAAATCTACTGAGTCGCCGAGCGTCGTGGTGCATGCTTTTAATCCCAGCCCTCCGGAGGCTGAGACAGGAGGATCATTGCAAGTTACAGACCAGCCTGGGCTACAAAGTGAGCTCAAGGCCAGCCTGAACTGCGTAGCGAGACCCTGTCCCAAAAAGACACAGAGTCTACTGAGAGAGTAAGACTGTACATTCTGTAAGAACACTGGCGTCCCCTCAAGACCGATGAGCCCCTTGTGGTGACCTCGCCTATAATCCCACCTCCTGAAACGGAGACAGAAGAATCACAAGTTCAAGGATAGCCTGGCAATTTAGACCTTAAAAAGGGCTGAGGGTATATAGCTCAGGACTCCTTGGGTTCGATCTTCGGTACTGAGGGGGAAAAAGACTGATGAACTCGTTTTTTATCATAACCCCAGAGGTCTTCATAATCACAGTACAACTTGGTAACATAGCCTTTTGCAGAGGATAAGCTACAGTCAGAAAAGCACAATCTGTGCCAGTTACTTACACTTGACCAAGTCCTGGAAGTTGCAGGGCACAGACTTTCTGACTGCACGAATGCTTGCGTTCACTGCCCTTACTTAAACATTCACCAACCTAACGATGACCACGGTGACGGCCAGGCCCCTCCAGGGATGGTTATAAAGCAAATATTTATTGATTTCAGTGGAAGCCTGGTGATCTCATTAACTTGTCCCTTGGTTTACTGGCAAACAGCAACCATATTTTTGTAGCACTGGTGCCAGGATTACGTAAGAAGCTCATCGAAAGGGGAAAAATTCATTGCAGTTAGTTATTTTCTCCTCCCATTTCCTAGTTAACAGGGCCCAGGGGCTTCCTATAAAGCATCTCGGTCACTTTGCTTTTTCCCCCAACCAGGGCTTTATCTTTTTTTTTTTTTTTTTTTTGGACTTTTTGAGACAGGGTCTCACCATGCAGTTCAGGCTGGCGTTGAGCTCACTTTGTAGTCTGGGCTGGCCTCGAGTTCGCAACGATCCTCCTGTCTCAGCCTCCCGAGTGCAACTTGGTTTTCAAAATCTGCCATCATTTATCCTTTCCAAAGTATCCCCATGATTCCACTACCACCAGTGATATGCTACTCAAAATTATAAACTCCAGAAGAGCAAGGCTCTTGTGCGCACATTTCTGCATCCAAAAGAGAACCTGACTGTTTCATAAAAATACCTTATTTTTATACTTCCTCTTGGGCAAGTTCCTAAAACATTCTCTCACCTATTAAGCTGTCAACATAATCTTGGGATGCTACAACATAAAGTTACAGTCTTGGTTTAGTACAGTAATTTTACCCTTCAAAATGGCAACTAAAATGTGGTATGGTGGTGCATGTCTGTAATCCCAGCACTGGGGAGGCTGAGGCAGGAGGATCGTTGCAAGTTTGAGGTCAGCCTGGGCTACAAAGTGAGCTCAACGCCAGCCTGAACTGCATGGTGAGACCCTGTCTCAAAAAGAAAAAAAATAAAAGGCAACTAAATCTTAGAACAGTGAGATGCAGGTGTCTGAATACCTACACATTCCTGATTCAGTTAGCACTATTCGGAGGCTCTCAGAGACCACTTTTCCCTAGTGAGAAAGAATAACAATCCCAGAGTTCTTTGCTATTACTGTCCTGGCTTCAAACTGAGACTTTGGACAGTGCTTCAGTTTCTGTAACCACTCTTACGACTTCAAAGCTACTTAGCGTTTCTTTAGAAAAATCAACTAATCATTTTATGACCAGTCATACATTTTTGAATAACTTTCCCCAATAGATGTAAAATTAATTTGACTAGTAACCTATAGTAGCTTCTCTTAAATTGAGACTCTACCCTTAAAGCTGAGAAAATGGTATTCTCTCTCCTTCTACACCCCCACTCCCACAACTAGGGCTTTTTTTTTTGGACAGGGTCTTGCTGAGTTAGGAAATTGCCAGGCTGGAATCCTCAGCTACACAGTGCTGGGATTGTAGATGAACACACCACACCCTGTATGTCTAAATTTAGAGTCAACTGTTGGTGGCCTCAGGCTACACCAGTCCCAGAAATAGTTGCAGACAAGCAAAAAAAAAAAAAATCTAATTTATTTTAACATTTGGGGAATTATCTCCTCCCAGAAGAGGGAAACATACTGATAGTTTATCTTAAAATACCTAGAACCCTAAATGCAGTTTAACTATCTAAGCGGTTTCTTAAGCCTTTGAAAATGGTCCTGTTTCCTAACTGAGCAGATTTCAGTTGAAAATAAATACATGGTGAATGAAATGTAACAGGACAGGGCTGTATTCCCAGCATTTGGAAAGCTGAGACAGAAGAATTAAAAGTTTGAGTCCTGCATGGGCAATTTTTTTTTTTTTTTTTTTGCGGTACTGGGGATCGAACTCAGGACCCTGCGCTTGCTAGGCAAGCACTTATTCCACTGAGCTATATCCCCACCCCTGCATGGGCAATTTAGTGAGATTTAAAATTTAAAAAGGATTGATGTGGGCAGGGGGACTTAGCTCCGTGATGCGGCACCTGCCTGGCAAGTGTGACATCCTGAGTTTGACTCCTGGTACCAAAAAAAATAAATAAATAAATGAAAAATAAACAGGAGTGATGTTAGTGAGAAGGCCTTGGGTCCGATCCACAGGAACAAACCACACACACACACACGCACGCACGCACGCACGCACGCACGCACATTTTGTATAATAAATAATGCAATATTTAAGAGAGTAAAAGAGATCATTTCCAAATCATTTGAAAAAGGTACATCTGTAAGGACAACACCGAAAAAAGTCCTACTGTTTTTCCACAATGAGATCTGCAATTACCAAATTAAACGTTTCTGGTGCTAAAGAGCCGAACGCTGAGATTCCTCCCTACCCTGCTCCCCCAGCCTTCGCTTCTGACTTCCTGTCTTCCCCCGCCTGTAGCTGGAGGAGTCACAGGTGCTGGGTTTTCCTAACTGAGCAAGCCCAACTTGGTCCATACTGAAGAGCAGAAAGAAATCCCACCAGATGTTTCACTCTTCTTTTGTTCATAAAGTCATATTCGGTGCCACATTAAAATATTTCTTTGGACTTCCTTGATGCAATACACCAAGAGTTCATGGTTTTCCTGCTTCCCTAATGCTTGTAGCCTTTCCCTGAAGCAAGGTGGAGGCGGAAACCACATCTTCTAAAAATTACCTATTACTCAGAGCCAGTGATAAAAACACAATGATCGGGCTTCTATTCTCATGCGACATCATTAGATTTTTGGAAATCTCCACATTTCTTTTCTAATGATAAGTTGTAAGAGAGTTGCAGTCCAGCATACCTCATACATTATTTTTTTATTTGAAAGGAAAACACTTGAAATTTTGCAAGAATTAATATATTTTAACTTCTTACTGTCTCATCACATTCCTGACTATTCAGGATAAAGCGATACATATAAATTTAACTGTATCTTAAAAGGAAATTGGCTGTATAGATTCAGGAAATGATCATCATACCCAACACAGGAAGTGCTTGAGATTAATTTTTATTTTCATGTAGTGCATGAAACATACTGCAGATGGTTCTCTAATGTGTCTGGAGCAACACATTACCTAGAAGAATACCAGTAATTATTTTACTAACTTGGTTTCATTTTTAATCTAAATCATAGTTAATGCAGTGTGAGTTGTTTACAAGTCAGAATGTTTTTCTTTTGGTTGACTTAAGAAGACATGTTTGGGTAACAATACTATGATTTAAAAATCTATTTAAACCGGGTGTGGTGGCGCATGCCTGTAATCCCAGCACTGGGGAGACTGAGGCAGGAGGATCTTGAGAGTTTGAGGCCAGCCTGGGATACAAAGTGAGCTCAACACCAGCCTGAACTGCATAGCGAGACCCTGTCTCAAAAAGATAAATAAATAAATAAATAAATAAATAAATAAATAAATAAATAAATAAATAAATCCATTTAAAACATTCTTATTGTGACCCAGGTATGGTGTCACACACCAGGATTTCCTGGCATGCTGGAAGACTGAGACAGGAAGATTGAAAGACGTAACACAGCCTGGGTAACTTAGTGATGCTATGTCTCCAAACTAAAAATTAAAAAGAGGGTAGGGATGTACCTCAGTGTGAAGGGTCTGGGTACAACCCCTAGTACCCCCTCCCAAATATTGTGAATTCTCAAAATTGTTTTATTAAATATGTGACTTTTCAGTCTAGTCACTTGGGATTTTTTTTTATTTGTTTGTTTGCTGTTTGTTTTTTGAGACAGGGTCTCATTGTGTAATTCAGGCTGCCTTGAACTCACTATGTAGCCCAGCTGCCTTCAAACTCACAGTGATCCTCCTGCCTCAGCCTCCCCAGTACTGGGATTACAGGTGTGCACCACCGTGCCCAGTTCATCACTCAGGATTTTTAAAAACTGTTATATATGAACTATTTTTGTGAAATGTTCTACAACACCATGATATTGTGGAAATACTTTTAAAAGAAAAATAATTCTAGTCTGTGATCACGGCCAATTGCTTTTTTTTTTTTTTTGTCTTTTTTAGACAGGGTCTCACTGTGCAGTCCAGACTGGCCTTGAACTCACTACGTAATCCAGGTTGGCCTCAAACTCACAGTGATTCTCCTGTCTCAGCCTCCCAAGTGCTGGGATCACAGGCATGTGCCACCATACCTGGCAGCCAATTGCTCTTATATCCCTAAAATATACAGTGTGGTCAAAATACAGTGAATATTTAATCTTTTAAATTTATGACAGTAAAAGACGCATTGCCATTAATTCACTTCAAACATTCCCCCTCGATTTGAACACACTTCTCCCATCACTCTTTCCACTTTCTGAAGCAGTTCCTGAAGTCCTCTTTCGTGAGGGTCTTTAGTTGCACTGTCATGGCTGCCTCCACGTCCTGAATTGATTCAAAACATTTACCTTTCATAGTCCTTTTGACTTGGGGACGAGTCTGACATCACACAGTGCCAGATCCAGTGAGTGAGGTACATGAGGACGCACGGTAATGTTTTAACAAGCTGCCTTTGGTTGGATGACACTCAGCAACAACATTCACCCTGTGATCATAATTTGTAAAACCAGTCACAAAAGGGGACGTCCAAAACCGATTCGGGAAGTGGTAAAAACACTGGGGAAAAAAAAAAAACACTGGGGAAAGTCTGTTCAAAGCGTGGGGAATATCCTGCGGGCAATCGATGGCACTGGGTTTTTTATTGTAATACATTTTTTAAAATGTAAACATCCGCTATATATTTCAATCTCATCTAATATTGATTAAAATTGGCATCTTTGGCTCTGGAGATTTTAAAATTGACTTATAGATGCCACAAAATTATTTTTGAACTTTTTAAAGAGATCAAACCAACTTTAATTTAAAAATAATGTATTTATTCCTAGACAGAAAATATCATTACAGGTCTACCTCAAATGGGATGGTTTTGTTCTAAACAAATAAGATGATTAGGTCATGTCCAAGTCATTATTGTTTTGTATTATATAATGCAATCAACTGAAAAATAGTAAATGTTAACAGATATGCTTAGATTTTTAAAATTTATTTTGGTAGTACTGAAGATTGATGCAAGCCCTTTACACTGAGCAATATAGCCTCAGTCCTTTTTTTAATTTTAGTTTTGGACAGGGTCTTGCTAAATTGCCCAGGTTAGGCTCCAACTCACAATCCTCTTGCCTCAGCCTCCCAGAGTGCTGAGATTACAGGCATTCACCACCATGCCAGACTTAGACAGTTTTAATATACTTTCAGGGAGCTAACTGGAGATCTGGGGTTTACTTCAAACGCAAAGTAAATCATCCAGTATAATTATTACTTGTGTATTTCTTTAAATCAGCTTAGCAAGTATTTACTGAATTCATGCCAGGCAGACTCCATTGATTTCAAGGCCACTGTTTTTAAAGGTTTAAACAGTCTAGGGCAGTTGTGGTGAACCCATGGCATGCATGTTATTTGTTTTTCTTTTAAGACAAAAAATGTTTATCTATGAGTTGTTGTCTCTAACTAAAACTTCAGTATTCAGGTTTAACTGTAGTATTGATACTGTCTCAGTTACTATCCTCTCGTTGCTGGGACAAAATACCTGTTTCCCAAAATTAAGGAAGGAAAGGTTTCTTTAGCTCACAGTTTGTGGAGGTTTCAGTGCATACTCAGCTGGCTCCAAGGCAGAGTGGCACACGGCAGAAGGCAACAGTTCATGGCAATGGAAAACAGCAAAGCAACTAGAACAAGAGGCAGGAGCGGGGGCAAACAGCCTCTTTCCCTCTCTTACACTGTATGCAAACTACCCACCCCAGGGCAGGTGTAGCACTCACGTCCACAATTCCAGCATTGGACCATGAATCAATCACACACTCTAGAAGCTCTAGATCACTCTAACTCACAGGCCCTGCTCCCAGGATCCACATGTGCTAAGCCTCTACCAGAGCCCCAGGCAGTGATCATGCAGCCAGTGCAGAGACCACCCTTGGAAACAGGCAGGAAGGCTCTGAACTGCACGCCCCTGCCCGCTGAGGACAACCTCATACAGCTGAGTCATCAGAACACAGCTTGTCTCCAAAGTGCTGCCTGAAGAATCACAAAGCACAAACCACCCTGCTGTGGAGATGTTTGCATTTCTCCATACTCAAGGCAGGGAGCATGTTTGGTCAGAAGGCTCCCTCGCGGACACTGAACATCTGCTACCATGCGACTGAGGGGATCCATGCCAAACCACAGTGTTTCCCCCTCCCAGTCTGAGTCGAGTAGCGTGTCCTGCCAGGGCTGCTGCCCTTCACCAGGACCTCTTTCTGCCATTCTTTTTGTGTTCTTGGAATGTTTGGATCCATAATGGCCAACAGAATACACAGTGATGCTGCAGAACTAATGTGGGGATGAGAATTGGATGCTGGGAAGGAGCTTGAGGGCTTCTCAGGAAGCGGCTGGTGGAAGTCCATGGCTAAAGCAGCAGGCGGTGAGGGAGTGGTGGTGGATGGCTTGCTGGAGGATGGAAGGTTTTCGGGGATATGGCAGCAGGAGGTGGGAGGCCCAAGAAACTAGTAAGCAAGGCCTGAGACCTGAGAGAAGTGAGGAGTGACCACCAGGGTACAATGGTGGGAACATTGATCCACCCAAGTTCAGGGCAAGGAGAGTCTCATTTGGGTTCATGACTCAGTCGTGCCCACTCTGCCTGACTTCTTCATCAAGTCACTTGCTCTAGTAGGGACCTTTAGGTGGGATAGTGAACCATTGATGCTTAAAGGGGTATGTGCATATGTGTGTGTGCTTACACAAACAACCTACACTCCTAGAAACCCGGAAACAGTCAGAACTAGGGAAGGAACTTGAGACAGCAGTTTCTTCTGGCGTGGGCTGGAGTGATGGAGACCACTACGAAGCAGCCCTGAGAAGGATTTAAATTATTCCATTAGCTTTTCATGCTCACTTGTGAATCTGTCCAAGGCCTCAGCTCCTTGTCTGGAAGTGGTGAACCTCTGTGAGTCACTAATCCCTACTAAAGCCTGTAGTGTTGGATGTAGATGGGAAGGCTCAAAGGGTAAGACAAGATCACAGCCAAGGACACCTGGATCCAAGCTCAACTAGATAAACTATGGCTGCAGGCATCTCACTCCTGGGTGGATTAACTGATACCTTACTTGGAAAAGTCCTGGAGTGATACCAGCCTTCTCCAGTACACCCCTCCCTTCTTTGATAACCAAAGAAATACGGACCACCCAGAGAAGACCATGGTCTTAGCCCCAAGAGAATCTCTGTGAGAGGGGTCTGATCCTCCTGGAGCCCTGAAATCCTTCCATTTCCCTCTTTTTATTTAGCCCTCCCTGTGCACTTGTTTGGGAGACTGTGAACCTGATCAGCCCACAATATCTAAAGGAAATTATTAATCCAATACTAAGGGAACCCAAATTTGTGACCAAGCTATGAAAGAACACCTGAGAGAAAAACTGTTGAGGATGTAACATTTTTCATTTGTTCTCAGATTCCAAGGAATTGAGACAAGACTAGAAGAACCACTAGAATAGGGAGAGTGTCCCTGGTCAGAAAAGCTAAGGGACAGAAGACCAAGATAGGACGTGGGAGCAAAACAGCAGGGACCTGGACCCAGAAAAAAAGCCAAGCTCTGCTTCTCCCTGAGGGATCTGGAGTGGGACACAGCGTGGGTGGATGGGACTCGTGGATACGTCACTGTACGTATGCTTCAGGAACAAAACTGGTTGGATTGACAGCTGTTCTGATTAACTAGAAGTTCAGTGCAGTGTTAAGGACTTCTTAGCAAACAGAGCTGGGTCATTTAACTAGACATGTTCCCAGTATCTAGCACTGTGCTAGGCATGTGGAAATCTCTCGATACTTTTCTTGAATGAATAAACAGATGACGGGAGGTGTTCAAGCCAAATGACCTGTTATGTGAAACAAAATAAGTGACTTGAACTCTGTTCCCTGCAGATGTTCCAGGGCCATCCTGTGCTGATGTTCCCACTGTGTTTTTAATTGTAGCACCTAGATGCAGTCCGTAGTCACTTGTCGATCTCATCCACCAGCCCAAGTTTCCTGATAGTTTCGTTCATGGGGGACCAGGTCTTATCTTCTAGTCCAAAGTTCTTATAGTCATGCTTAGTACAAAGTACATGCCGAGCACATCCTCGTGCATAAGTGGCTGCAGGAATAAACATTGTGTAAGTCACCACAAAACCTTTGAATGGCTCAGTTTGATGCCAACTAAGCTGCTGTGCCCCCACAATGCACTAGATTCTTCCAGTAACTTCCACGGCTACACCAAAATGAACTGGAAGATTCTAGAAAAGGAAGAGCTGCCTGGCAGGCCATGCTGTTATTTGGAAGCAGATGAGCACCATTTTAGGCTCCAGTTATGATTTACCAGACAACCATGACATGGGCCACACACCACCACTATGGTCTCGTGTCAGCCCTGATGGTTTCTTACCATATATCCTTGGTGGTTTTTTTTGGGAACAGACTCTGAAGCCATTTCTCATTTCCACAAAATGAACATGGTGGAAATTGATTGTTCCTTCTGAAGAGGGCATGGCCTCGCACATAGCCACAGATAGACAGATGAGTGGCTCACGGGCTGAGGGGAATCTCTCCGGTCCCATGTTTTGATTCTGCTGGTTTTGAAGATTGAGATCAAAGATACCAGTCTGGATTTAATTCTTCTGCAGTCAAGAACCAATTTTGGGGGGGATTATTTTCTATTTTACCTGATTCTATTCAAGACTATTCATAGCAGTCCTGTCAGGAGTAGTCATTTCCCAGGGAGACAACTGACTGAAGAGGCAAATGAACCTGAAGTGACAGAACCAGGAAACGTGGCCGTGGAAGATGGTACGTGGCCTCAGACCTATCCCCTCCCTGTAACATCAGGATATTTTCACTTCCAGCTTCAATGGGGTGAGTCAGGTCGCTCATAATTTCACTTCTGGATTTCTGTCATCTCTCTACACACCGATAAAATGTGTAATTGGTGCTTTGCATCTGAATTTATTGAATTTATTTATTTTTTCTGTCTTGGGGATTGAATCCAGAGAGAGTTAAGCTGTCTTACTGTCCCATTTTAAAATTTTATTTTGAGACAGACTCTTGCTAAGTTGCCCAGGCAGGCCTCAAACTTGTGTTCTTTTCTTTTTTTTTTTTAATTTTAAAAATTTAAAAAACTAACAAAACAACGAAGACAAAATCAAAACAACACAAAAACAACAAAAATGATACATGACCTCAAACAAAATGATAGAAATTTACAGTGGTTGCTGCATTACACACTGTTACCTTCACCGAAGTTGCTCTGTGCACCAGACATAAGAATGTAAGACCGATCAAACCATCAAACACAGTAACAAGTAATAAAAAAAAAATGGGAAATGATGCAGAGCTTCACCATACAAGATGGTAGGAGTTCAACGATGGTTCTTATACTGCATATGGTTGTTTTCAGGTCAGTCATTCTGATGACCAGATTCAAGCATGCAAAATTGGTCAAGAAAAAAGGAAATTTTAAGCACTGGCTGTTCCTTTCAATAAACCTGCCTCAGCCTCTCCAGAGGTGGGATCACGGGTGTGTGTCACCACATCTGGCTTGTTGGTGTGACCTTGTGGTCCACTGCTTTGCCCAGGACTTCCTCCCTGGGCTGGAGCATAAGCAGGCTGCAGTGAAGCATACACTTTGCTGGGGCGCTGGGGTGCGCATCCGAGGCGCCCCTTGAGCGCTGGTGGCTATGACCTGAATCCCCCTCCACGCTTCTCAGAAGCACAGAGGAAGGGATGGGGCGGGCAGCATCCAGGGACACGCACAACCGATTGATGTTGGAATTTGGGGGGACAGTACCGAAGGCCAAGGGGAAATAACTGTGACGAGCCCCTGCCTTAGCTTCAGAGCTTCCCTGGGGATCTGAGGTCTTTGGGGACCATGAGACTGTCTATCTCACAGTCCTTACTCTTGTACAGGTGTGGTTCTAAGAACATTTTCCTGTCAACCACCACACGCAAGTGCCAGAGTCCCGGGCTCCGTTCCGGCCACTGTAACTGTGCTTCTGCGCGCCTTCCCACCTCCTCACACCCCTCCACCCCACCCCTAGTGGTAAGCGGGCTCAGCAGAGCCGGTGTCCACAGGGCCGCGCCACTGAGGGGAGCAGCCCACGCCCTAAAACTCTGCTTTTTGTCTCCAGGAAGGCGGAAGCTGACAGCGCTTCTGTCCGAGTCCAAGTCTCCACTCGCAAAGCCAAGAGCCGAGGAGCGGTTCTCCGTCGCTGAGGCTGGCGCGTGCTTCGTTCCCACTTGTCCCGTTTCCTGTATATATCTGCTTCCTGGCAGCAGCCAGAGTAGAGGGACTGGCCCGAAATACATCGCTAAGATCAACAGAATATGCAAAAGTTGGCCAGTCTTCTTCTTCTTCTAAAGCCAGAGAAAAACCTTCGGTTTTCAAACTGTTTCCTCTTCCCACCCAAAACCAGGATGAAACTGACTATGCTGTGAGGGTCTGGGATCCGTCAGAGAAGAGCATATCACAGTTTTGGGAAAGCCTGCGCCGCCTTTCCTAAAGAAGGGGGACACTGCTCCAGGCAACGCCCACACAGTCTAAGAACCTTAACTATGTTGTTGCACTTCGGAGCAAGGTGTGCCATTTTAACCACATTAATTTAGAATCGACACACGCAAACACACACACACACACACACACACACACACACACACACACGCTTTATCTTGAGAGCTGCTTGTCTGCAATTCTTCATCTCCTGTTCACACAAACCTTTCAAATGAATACTCGCTTCCATGGTGCAGTGTCATTTCCTCTCCACTGATACTTTCTTCCTTCAAGAGCCCAGAGGAGCCGTGCCTGATTTCTTTCTTTTTTCTTTATGTTTTTGGTCAGGATCTTAGACATTCGCTGTGATTTATAGAAACACAGTCCTTTGAAATTATTAGACAATGAGCTGCAGACTTGGGGCACATTTAAATAATTCAAACACTGTCTGATACCTCACAGTTCCAAGAGGAATGTCCAAGAGCCAACCCCGGAAAATTTCCTGCTGGAATTCTGCCAGAGAATAGCTGGCTGTACCGGGGAGGTCCATCATTATGAGACTTTGCTGTTTGTAAATTTAATAAACGACTCACATCTGCTTATAATATTATGGACGGCTATGCAAAAAGTACTTCTGCCATAAAAACCCGTTTCTAAAACTAGTGCTTTGTTTGCAGTGTTCGTCAGGGTACACAGGTGCACATCTGTGTTTATACTTGTGCTCCCAGCCTCAGGGGGAAGGTCCTGGTGCTTTGAAAATCTCCTGGTTCTTCCTGTCACGTCAAATACTGCTGAGGCCCAGGAGAGGTCAGGGATTCAAGAAGGTGCCCCTGGAGTGAGTGACAGACTCAGGGCTCCGGGGCTGATACGGCCCACCCTTCCTCTCTTCTCCTTTCGCCCTGGTTTTCTTCTCGCTCCCCTCCCCTCCCCTCCCCTCCCCTCCCCTCCCTTCCCTTCCTCTCTCCTCTCCTTCCCCCATCCCACCCTTTCTCTTCTCTCTCTTCTTTCCCTCTCTCTCCCCCACCACCCTGTACTAAGGATTAAACCTAGGGTCTTTACCCTGAGCTACATTCCCCAAACCTTAAAAAAAAAAAAGTTTTTTCTTTTAATTTTGAGACAGAGTCTCGTTAAGTCATTACGTTGTCCCAGGCTGGGCTTGAACTTGTGATCCTCCTGCCTCACCCTCCTGGAGTGCTGGGATCCTAGGTGCGCACCACCACGTCAGACTTCCCTGCCTTCTCTTTTTGTGGAACCGGGTCACTCACGCTGCTCAGCCGTGACACACACGCAGCCTCATCCGTCTGGACACGGTCCCTCTCACATTTTTGTCTCTGTGGATGACTTCCTTCCTGCCATACAGGCAGCCGTTCTGACTTATCCAATGTGCAGTTTTTTTGTTGTTTGTTTGTTTGGTTTTTTTTTTTTTTGCGGTACTGGGGATCGAACTCGGGACCCTGCGCTTGCTAGGCAAGCGCTTATTCCACTGAGCTATATCCC
>PVLD010008879.1:0-80880 GCA_004027595.1 Dinomys branickii | reverse complement strand
TGTTTTCCCATTTCTGGGTATCAGATTCAAAATGTGGAGCTATAAATTCCACAGGCAGTTCAGCAGGCGGAGGTCTGCTGCAAAGGCTGCTCCAATGATTCCTTCTCTTTGGGAGAATGTCCCTTAAGCTTTCTGCTGAGATTTGTTCTTCTGTCTTCCCTTTTTTGGGTATCTGATTCAAAATATTGAGCAGTAGATTTCCCAGGCAGTTCAGCAGGCAAAGGTCTGCTGCAGAGGCTGCTCCAATGACTTTTCTTTGGGGGAATGTGCCTTAAGCTTTCTGCTGAGAGTTCCGCTTAAAAGGCTGTACAGATGTTGGTTAGCTATTCCCTAGCTAGAGACCTGGGTGAGGTGTGTAAGACGACTCCTCCGCCCTCCCAGGGTTCCCTGCAGGTCTAGGGATGGATCTCCTCCCCCACTCGGTGATCTGGTCGCGAGCGCAGATAGCTCATCCGTTTTCGGAGTCCCTGCAGGCAGGAAGGTTCCAAGGTGCCAGTTTTTTGTGCTTTGCTCGCGATCCGCCGCTCACAGCCACTTGTTTCCTCGCGCTCTCCGGGTCTGGGTGAGGGAGCGGGATGCTCCACTCCTATGCTGCTCGCGCCGCCCTGGCCACGGACCGCCGGCTGCTGAGGGTCTAGGCTGCGCAACCTGCCTGATGCGCGCGAAATGTGGGACTGCTGGGCGTTCCCGCTACTAATAAGCCGATCTCTGTCGGGAGTCGCTCGGTAACATCTTAATTAAGTGAACTTGGTTATAATCAATGAGACACAGCAGCAACATTTCTTTCTTTGGCCTATGTTTTGATTGTTTTAAGCATTCTTGAAAACAATTAAATTCAGACCAAAACTGCAATATCTTTTCTTCTTCAGCAGGAAAATTGATGTTTTCTGGTACTTGTTGAACCATTCTGTTGCTGGGGACTCGGAGGTCGCGCAAGGCAAAGAGGGAGAAAAAATCTGCGAGACAGTCCGACAACCTGAACCGATGCAACGCCCCGGCAGCACCGGGCACCAACTGTAGATTATTTTGAAGTAATGTTCCAGGTGTGGTGTCCCACACCTGAAATTTCAACATGCAGGAAGCTGAGACAAAAGGATTTCTGTGATTTGAAGCCAGCCTAGGCTACATAGTGAGTTCAAGGCCAGTCTAAACTATATAGCAAAATCTTGTCTCAAAAAATAAAACAAAAAAAATGAACAAGCAAATAAAAAAATCTTTGAAGTAATATTATAAGAACAAATTTTAAAAATTTGTTATGTCAACCATGCCAGGATCTTTCTAAATATTTCAGCTACTGTGTAGCTAGTTAAAAAGATGCACTTAAAATTCCTGAAAAATTCAAAAATAAAATGAATAATGAAAAATATGTTTTAAAAAGTTAACAGTGGTAATAAATTACAATTCGATTGCAAATTACTGTAAGACAAAAATAAGAAGTATTAATAAAACTTATAAAATGAGAGAAATATGAACTTAGATGTAACAAACTGCATTGTATTCAGATATAGGGGACAGGGGGGAAGTTTCCTTGGACTGGACAGGCGTGGTGAACTGAGAGCCCAGGACTTCTGGCTCTGCCCCACATCTGCCACTGTGGTAAAGTCTCTCAGGACCCGGAAAGGCTCCATGAGCTGTCTGGGAGCCTAGGACTCCTGATTCTGCCCTGTAGCACAGGACCATTCACTTTGCCCCCTACCGCCATTACAGGAAAGACACTGGGATCTGAAAAGCTTCAGTTGGCTTTCTGGGAGCCCAAAACACAGCACTCTACCTCCTGCTGCCATCATGGGAATGATCCTGAATTCCTGGAAAACTAGGCAGGTTTGAAAATGACAAAAATAAGGAGCAAAATGCAATCTCAGCCCTCTATCCTACCCAGAACAAGTCTAGGAAACAACAACATGGAAGAGTATGGAAGGCACACACCTGAAATTTCTGAAATTATAACAACTGAAGTAAAGAAACAACCACATCAGGCTATAGAGGAAATCAGATCAGAAACAATTGCTCAGGTAAAAAAAGAAAGTACAACCATAATGAAAGAATTGCTGAGCATATCAAAAGAAGACATAGACTTAAAAAAAATAGAGGAGCACAGAAAAATGATGGAAACCTTAAATGAATAGTGTAGGAAACTATTAGAATGCATGAAACAGATTCAAAGAGATATTCAGGGCAATTAAAAATTCCAGTAAAAGCTGGCAAAACCTCTTGAATGAAATGTAAGATAGACTTTCAGATGCTGAAGATAGCATTGTAGCTAGTGATCATTAAAGGTAAGATCTTTTAAAATAATATGGTGACAGCAAATAATTCAACAGCTGCAAAATGAGGCAAAGAAAAACAATAGAAGGCTGATAGGTGTCAGCGAAAGAGCATGTGGCAACATAAATAACACAAAAAGACTATTTGCAGAAGTAATAGGAGAAAATTTCCCAATCATGGGAGAAAAATCTGACTGGTAGTTTGTATCTGTATTTTCATTTCATTGTAAATATTTTTAAAAATTTCTTCTGCGACCCATTGATTATTCAAGAGGGTGTTATTTAATTTTCATTTGTTTATGGAGTTTTTCAATTTCTTTTATCATTAATTTCCAGTTTCATCGCACTATGGTCAGATAGTATACATGGGATAATTTGAATTCCTTTGCATTTACTTAAGCATGTTCTATCTGTTAGTGTGTATCTATTTTAGAGAATATCCCATGTGCAGCTGAGAAGAATGTGTGTTCTAATGTTCAGTTGAGTGTTCTGTAAAGGTCTACTAAGTCCATTTGTTCACATGTTTGGTTTAGTTCTGTTATTTCTCTGCTGATTTTTTTTGTGTGTGTGTGTAGTTGCTCTACCTCTTTGTGACAATGGGGTGTTAAAATCCCCTATTATAATTATATTATTACTTATTTGATTTTTTATGTATGTTACAATTTGCCTTGTACAGTTGGGTACTCCTACATTTGGTGCATATATATTTATGATTGTTATCTCTTCCTCTTGCAGTTTTCTCCTCACAAGAATGTAGTGGGCTTCCTTATCGCTTGTGATCATTGTTGATTTGCAGTTCCCATTGCCTGCTAACAGAACAGCTACTCCTACTCTTTTCTGGGTTCCTGTCTCATGGAGCATTTTTATCATCCTTTGACTTTCAGTCTATGGATTTCCTTTTGAGTTAAATGCATCTCTTACATACAGCATATTGTTGAATTTTATTTCTTGATCCACTCTGCCAGTCTGTTCCTTTTGATTGATGAATTGAGGCCATTTACATTAGTGGTTATTACTGATATGTATTGACTTGTCTTTGCCATGTTGTCCCTTGACTTTATTCTGGTACATGGGGATAGACATGGGTCTAGTTTTAGTCTTTCACATTTGGAAAGCCAGTTTTTCCAGTACTATTTATTAAAGAGGCTATTTTTCTTCCAGTGAACATGTTTGGGCCCTTTGCCAAAGAGAATGTGGCTGAGTGTATTTGCACTGGTGTCTGCATCTTCTAGTCTGTTCCATTGATCCTCAGGTCTGCTTTTTTGCCAATACTATCCTGATTTTTATCACAGTAACTTTGTAATACAATTTCAAGTCAGGGATTATGATACCTCCTGCCTTTCCTTTGTTTTCCAGGATTGATTTTGCTATTCTAGGTCTCTTCTGGTTCCAGATGAGTTTTAGGAATATTTTCTCTAGATCTGTGAGGTATGCCAATGGTATTTTCATCAGAATTGCATTGAATTTGTATAACAATTTTGAGAACATGGCCATTTTTGTTATGTTAGTTCTTCCTATGCATGAGCAAGGAATATCTTTCCATTTTTTGAAATCCTCTTTGATTTCTTTTTTCAGAGTACTGTAATTTTCACTTTATAAATCTTTTACTTCTTTAGTTAGATTGATGCCTAAGTATTCCAACTTTTTGGATGCCACATGAACAGTATGGTTTCCCTTATTTCTCTCTCAGTGTGTTTGTTGTTTATGTATAGGAATGTTACTGTCTTTGATTGTTTGATCAATCCTACGTTCTTACATCTGGTGGACGGAGCAACTTTGTTGAAGGTAGCAGTATGTAATGTAGCAACCACTGTTAATTCCTATCATTTTGTTTTGAGATCATGTATTGTTTTTGTGTTGTTTTGCTTCCATCTTCATTGTTGTTGCTTTGTTAGTTTTTTATCTTAAAATACAAAAAATTTAAAAATCAGGCCCCCAGAATTCAAAGAACCAATACAAAAATGGACATCTGAGATGAATGCACACTTCTATGATAAAGAAATACAAATGGCAAATGCATATATTAAAAAATGTTCACATCATTAGTCATCAAGAAATGCAAATTAAAGCAACACTAAGATTCCATCTCACCCCAGAAAGAATAGCTATCATTAAGAAATCAACCAATAAGAAAAGCTGCAGATGCTGTGAGGAAAAAGGAACCCTTCTTCCACTGTTGGTGGGAGTGTAGACTGGTGCAAACACTATGGAAATCAGTCTGGAAATTTCTTAGTAAACTAGAATTAGAGGTCCCATTCAACCCATCTATTCCTCCTCGATATTTTTCCAGAAGAACTGAAACCATCATACCACAGAGATATATTTGCCCCCATGTTCATAGCAGCCCAACTGGTGACATCTAAATCTTGGAAACAACCAAACGCCTATTAGCTGAGGAAAGGATAAAAAAAGCAGTGGTATTTTTATATAATGGTGTATTAGTCGGCTATAAGGAAAGATAAACTAGAGACTTTTGTAGGTAAATAGATGCAACTAGAGGCTATACTCATAAATGAAATAAATTAGACTCATATGTGTAAATATTGTATTGTCTCCCTACTATAAGAATCTGAAAGAGTGAGTAAAACCTGAAGTGTAAAATAGATGAAAGGGAAAGAAACTCCTCAAATAGGAAGGAGCAACTGGGATGAGGGAGAGAATGGGAAAAAAGAAAGAAGGGAAAATACACACACACACACACACACGCACACACACACATATATACATACAAGATAGCTAAGATAATTATACTACTAATTTCTGCTGGTCTATTAAAAGGAATAGTTAATGTGTAATTGTTTGATCAATCTTACATGCCTATATCTGGATACCTGAGCAACCAACTTGAAGATAACATTAGGTAATATAATAACCATTGTTAATATTCTATCACCTTGTTTTGAAATTCTGTATTATTTTTATTGTTTTATGGTGTTTTGTTTATATATTTGTTTGTGTTACTTTGGTCTTTTTTCATTTCTGTTTAAAATGGAAAATAGAATTTATATGGATATACGAGGATAGCTGGGATAGGTATGTTGCTGATGTCTGTGGTTTATTGAAAGGAGCAGTTAATACTTAAATTTTCTTTTTTCTTGACCAATTTTGCATGCTCGAATCTAGTCATCAGAATGACTGATTTGAAGACAACAATATGCAGCATTGTTGAATTCCTACCATCTTGTATGGTGAAGCCCTATATCATTTCTAATTTTTTTATTTTATTGCTTGTTATATCTTTACTTGTTTGATCAGTGTTGCGTTCTTACACCTGGTGGACTGAGCAGCTTCAAGATACCAGTACTTAGTTTTGCAACCATTGTTAATTCTGATCATTTTGTTTTGAGGTCATGTATTGTTTTTGTTGTTTCCGCGTTGTTTTAGTTTCTATCTTCACTGTTGTTGTTTTGTTAGTTTATTTTTCTTTTGAAAAATAAAAAAGATTTAGGGGACAAAATCAAAAAATTATGAAAGACCTGTACAGAAATACAAAAGTGAACAAAATAGGCAAATTAGCTCAATATACTACCTTCAGTGAATAAGAGACCATACAGAACCAAAAGATGTACTTAACCAAAAAAGTACTCCCCATTAATATCATAACAGACCAGGTGTGATGGCACATTAAGTGTACTCCCAGCACTGAACAGGCTGAAGCAGGAATATAGGCATGAATTTGAGGCCAGCCTGGGCCACATAGTGAATCCAAGGGCACCCTGAACTACATAATGAGACTGTTTCAAACAAACAATCAAAAATCAGAATAAAACTTCAAAAATGTCTGAAAAACATATTTTTCAGATTATGTTCTAACACTAGCCCAAGAATATACAGAAGATATTACTACACATATAATTTAAAAATATATCTAAACATTTAAAGATCTTCTTTTACAACTGGCCAAATAAAATTAAAGTAGTTACAATATATTTTAAGAAATTCGTGTACATGAAAACATAGATTACAGTGACAAACTCATAAGGTGGCAAATTGTTACATTGAGCGGTTACATAATTTGAAAAATGAAGGAAAATAAATACCACATGATTTTGTATTGAACTAGTTCCAAAATGGCTGCAGGTCCACACCCTTCTTAGAAATGAACTACCTGCCCCTGGGCCCCGCTATGCAGCACCCCCCTCACTCATGGGCGGTTGGGTCAGGGGTCACCCTGCGGTCCATGAGCTGCACGTTCTATACCGGCCAGTGACCGGTGGAAGCCAATATAAAACACAAACAGCGCAATTACACACTGTACTGGATAATCACATTGTACCCCCCGCACAATCCACAATTCTCATATGTCAATTAATAGTCCCTGAAATAGAACCAACAAAGGATGAACAGAACCAGTAAAATTTTTCTTGGGGTAATCCAGAAATGGGCATCTGAGATGAATACACACTTCTCAGATAAAGAAATACAAATGACAAATAAATACATGAGAAAATGTTCTACATCTTTAGTCATTCAAGAAATGCAAGTTAAAACAACATTGAGATTTCATCTCACCCCAGTAAGATTGGCCAGCATCAAGAAATCATCCAGTAACAAATGCTGGTGAGGCTGTGGAGAAATAGGAACTCTTCTGCACTGTTGGTGGGAAGGCAGACTGGTGTAAACCACTGTGGAGATCGGTTTGGAGATTTCTTAGCAAACTTGGTCTAGAGGTCCCACTCAACCCAGCTATTCCCCTTCTGGGTATTTTCCCAGAAGATCTGAAAGCATCATATCATCACGATATATGTGTACCCATGTTTATAGCAGCACAATTTGTAATAGCTAAATTGTGGAAGCAACCCAAATGTCCATCCACAGAGGACTGGATTAAAAAAATGTGGCATTTTTATATAATGGAATATTACTCAGCTATGAAGAAGGACAGATTTGGGGCTTTTGTAGGCAAATGGTCAGAATTGGACACTGTACTCATAAGTGAAATAAATCAGAGGTTCATGTGCAGGCAACGTATTATATCACTGGTGTAGGAATCTGAAGGTGGGAATATGGATTGGAGGGTGTGAAGGGAATCTGTTCAAAGGTAGGGAGCAGGTAGGGTAAGGGGAGGAGGAAAAGGAAGAAAGGGACAGATATGTATCTATTTGTGTATATGCAGGATGGCTAATATGGTGCCACTGTTGACCTGTCGCTTCATGGTAAAGAACAGTTCATGATTGTTTGACCAAGATTGTATGTCTATATGTGATTTCAGGAGCATGTACTTTGAAGTTATCAGTGTGTGGTGCAGCAGCCACTAGTGATTCCATCGCTTTGCCTATAATTCAATTTTGATTGTACTGCTCTTGTGCTACTTTGTGTCTTTTTGTTAATGTTTTCCTTTTTTGTTGTTGTTGTTGTTTGTTTTCTTTGTTTTTTATACTTAAAAAAATAAAATAAATAAAAAATAAAAATTTTCTTAGGGTACTTAAATAGCCCAAGATACAATAGTCCTCTGCTAGTTCCATTACTAGTTAATGTAGTTTCTGAATGTCTAAAGAGAAAAGCTGATGGTCTTACGTGTTGGGAAATCTTGAGCTTAAGACAGATCAAAACGCAGGATCTCCTGGTATTGACTTGCTCAGAACAGAACAAAACAAAACAAACTGATCCTGAGTAGTTATGTAAAGGCTGTTTATTTTCCACCTCAGTATTTCTTCTAGTTATCATTTCCACTAGTTAGCAGTAGACGATGAGAGGCCAACATCCTTTCTTAACTCACTAGTGACCATTTAAGCATGTGTTCCTTATTCACAGAGAAAAGCATACTGCACATTATCAGACTCACAAAAGACTTCATTGAGAGACTTCCTGATCTTTAATTTAGAATGCTGACCTTATTTTCTGCCCTGTGATAGTTCAAAACTATGCTGGAAGTTTGGAAGAGGGCATACAAAGCTAGAGTACTTCAATACAAATTAGTCTTACTTTCTGTTTCATGGATTTATTTCTTATTTATTCACAAAAATGCACATAACACTTGAAAATAGAGTTAATACTTGACGAAGGAATAAATATACAAAATACCAAATAAAACTAGATGTGGAATTGAGACAGGGATAAAAGAGGTTAATATATAAGGTATAAAATCTGAGATAGTCAACTGCCCTGACATAGGCTTTTAGACTGTGCTCATGGCAATCAAACTTCCTGAGGCTTGGACTAGATATGAAGATTTTGCACCTGAGCTCCAGCTCTGATGAACAATTCTGCCCCAAAGAGGGGCTTAGGCTCTTCCTCAGCTACAAGATGCACACAAAGGGAAATCCTTGCATCAAAGTTAATTGTGCTTCATTATCATAGTAGAATGCACACCCTTCAGTGAAGATGCTAATGTAACATGTGACTTATGAAGGAGCCTGACCAACCACTACTGCACAGGCATCATCCTACCCCATCCTCTGCATGTGATGACAGGGACTGAGGGCTGAGTTCCTTGCTACCTGATGAGAGAAAAGTGAGATACCTTCTGCATTTGAGGGAGGTTCCCAACACTTTTATGTAGCCTTTGCTCATACTAGAACATAAGAATAAAGCATTTAGTCCTGCAGTGTCTCAGGCTGTTTTTTTTTTCTAGCAGAGATTGTAAGACCCATAGATATCTATAAGGAAATGGACATTAGGAAATAAGGTCTGTACCGTTCTGTTTAGCTGCCACAGGTCAGGTGAATATGTATCTGTTTATTTCACCACTAAGTAAACAATGAGACAAAGCAATTTTAAAATATGTATTGTTTTCAGGATATGAATGTCTTAGAACCTGTTTGTCCCTTAAATTGACGTGTGCCTCCCCAATGTGTGAGAAACACCTTCTAAGCAATCTCCCCTCAGCTACAGAAGGGGCATTATGCAAAACTCAATGACCAACATGTTGAAAGACCTGTGAGTCAAAATCATGAGAATTTTATTCCTACGATTTCCTTTGATTTACTAAATTGTGCTAATGGCACAACTAAAAGGGTAGTTCAGTAGAAATAATTCTAACAGGGGCAGAAGCACAACACATGTTAACACCTTAGAGGGGTCATGTGTGTTAACAAGATTTCATTTCCTCCATTTTTGGTGGGAAATTGGTGTTGAGTCAACTTTCTTCAGTTTTAGGGATGGTTTGAACACAAAATGAGTAACTAAATGGCTCAGGCAAACGAACTTCAGGTGAGTTCTTTCCCCATAGTTCGTCTCACTCCTTTCTCTGTATGCAGATTTTACTCTCTGAAAGAACCTTAAATCATGTTGTTGAATGTGATCATGGGCAGACCCACACTTACTTCATACTGATTTATTAACTGTTCACTGTGTACACACTGGATTTCCAAAAATAAAATGCTAAGAAAGGATTTAGAAAGGCTGAGTCACATGACTGCCCATTAACAATTGCTAACCCAGACAATCAATCATGAAAAAAGGATTGGATCATGTGGAACAACTGTCTAAGAGTAGGAGAAAAAAAAGCAATTCTCCAATAAGAGAGAGAATGTTAGCAAGGACATGACCACTGAAGGAATTAATGTTAGGTCCATACTTAAACCAAATTTGTCCCTAGTAGTGACACCCATTTCATATTAGGAGAATTAAGTATGAGAAAGTGTTATACAAATTGTAAAAGTGATATATATATATGAGACCAACTATTATTTCTTCCAATAGGATATTCCTAGAATTTTTTTTAAAAAAGAAAATAGACAGTTCCCAATTCCCAGGAGAAAAGAAGACTGCTTCCCAGGAAGAAACATAGCTGGTTTTCCACAATCCCCTGTGACTTCAGAGCAAATCACTGATCTGTTAAAGTCTGAAAATGCAGAACTCCCAGGAGTGCACTCTGGGCCACTGGAAAGAGGATCATTCAGGGCCTCTACTCATAGATCACAGACCACTCTCAGATTTTCAGACCTCTCCAGAGTCACTCATGGTATGCAAATGATGTCAATGACAACACACAGATTCTTACAAAATATTGGTGTATGTACAAGTTGATTTTTTGTTAATTAAATCTAGCTTTGAAAATCATTCCTTAAAAATTCTAGAAAACGAATGGGTCATTAATTCCCATTTTCATGTGGTCATATTCCCAAAGGTGCTGTACAAGAGCAAATATGCAGTAAAAGTAATTTTCTAAACAATGCTCTGAGGACATCGAAGAAAGGGCACACTTAACAAAAGCGTGCCTCACAATGTAAAGCAGAAATCCTGACCTATATTTTAAAGACAGTTTAATAGGAAAAGAGCTATGGCTTTAGTGCAGAATTATAAGTCCTTCTGTCCTCTGCCAATAAAAAGAACTACCTGGTGAAAGAATTCAATGCAAAACTGGACTATTTGAAACTTGAGGTTTAATCATATTTTGCCTCATGACAAAAAATGGTAAGCACAAATAACCACGATTTGTGTGAAGAGGTACAGGCTTCATTTAAATGGTGGCTTTGCATTACACACAGAAAATATGCTTTTGATATTCCATTATTTCCTTTCTGGTGACTTTCCCCTTCAAGGCAAATTAGTTTCCAAGCACCAGACCCCCATTTAAATAAATATAATTAATGTACAAGTAGCTTATGACAATAGGAGAAATTCCTAGCCTGGAGTCACTTGAAGGCTGAGACAATTGTTCAGTTTAGCATGAAAGTTTCTATTTCAGCTGGCTTTTAAATATTAGTCTTTAGCTTTGAATGATTAATGGAATTTTTTATTGCAAAGAAAAAGAAAGAAAGCTGTTTCTAGTTGAAGGGATTTCACATGTAATGGCACAGAAATTTGAGAATGCTTATTGAAAGCAGAAATCCAGATTAGGAAGGCAATTCCTAAGAGCCCCCTATGGATAAGATAATACCAGGAAGGAGCCTATATGCTGCCAGGGAGCCTACAGCTCCCTGCAGGGGGCATCTAAGAGCAATGGTTGTGAATTTAAGCCATTAGTTACCCATAGTGCAATAGCACCTACTGAAGAACTAACATAATTTGAGCCAACTTCCCGAGAAGACCAGCAAAATTTAGTGCTGTGCCTCATGTTCAAACTGGACAATTGCTGCTTGCCTATTGATAGATGTACAATAACCAACATACAAAATTATATACCCTAAGATGTGGATTGTTCTGAATTTCTAGGCTATGTCTCCAGTTACACTTTTAAAGACTGACTTCAACTGTTACTGGCCCTCTCCCCCATTTTCTGATGTTGCTATGAAAGAGAAGCCTGTGCTGAGTTACAGGTACTGTGTGCGGCTGCAGTTTCACACCTCACTAATCGGCATCAGCTCTGTCTAATCTGGATTCTGCTCCTCTTCCTAGTTCTCCTTCAGCTGCTCCAGAATTTCAGCCAACACATTTCGGTTCTTGGCAACCCCAAAGCCCAGATGCTGAATAAGTTTTTACAATTAACTCATTATTAATGTCATTCTAATACTAACATTTTTGAAGAAGCTTATAAAAGGAAAATCTACTTCTTGGATGCTTATTAACTCACTAAATTCAAATAGTTGCAGCACAGGTAACAATATTTTTCATCAGATATATATGTGTGTGTGTGTGTGTGTGTGTGTGTGTGTGTGTGTAATCTCACTATATATGTATAAATGTTACTTATGTGTAATCTCACTATATGAAACCGAGGTAAATAGTTAGACTGGCGGTACACATCAGACCGGGGGACTCTACAATTACTGGAATTCAGACATTTCCCCCTCCTACCAGAATGACAAATAATACCCTGGTAACTGCTGAAAGCCGACTGCAGCTGCTTTGCCTTTGGTGCCCACCTGTACCCTCAGAGTCCCTACAGCACAGCTCCCTGTGCCCACTGAAGCCCCAGCAGGCTGGTGACGCAAGCAGAGCAACTGCAGCTCAGGTGCTCACTCTGCCCTGCAGTGTTCCTAGGCAGAAAGAGATGGAGGAGAGGAGCAGGGGACGAACAGAAGAATGAACATGTGCTACGTACACGGACTAACTTCACATAAGAATGAAAAATGTGTACTCGAAACACGTAGTAATAAAAAAAATAAGGGATGGTCCCAGTTGTTCCAGTTCTTCAGACTTTGGCTGTGATCAGCCACTGGATGACATAGTTATTGATTAACCTTCATCCTATAACATACATCTGTAACTGATAGGAGGGCTCTGAAAACAGTTGACTTGTAGGGATTATCAGATATGACATAGAGATTTGCTCCAATGCTTCTGTGACTGAGATCAGAATAGCCTCAAAGATTCTTCTGTTTTGATTGAAAACAGTTGTCCTTTCTGATGGTCTGAACTGTGGGCCTTGGGGAACGTTCCCATTCCTCCTTTCTTTTCTCTGTTTTTATGTGGAAGGCCCTGAAATGATAACGTTCTCTGATCACAAATTTTCTGTTTCTTCACTTGTTTAGTACATCACAGTAGACTCTGCCTCCCCACTCCATTCTCATTCCAGTGTATCAAAGTCAGTACTTTTAATGGTAAACCTATGAATGAGTAACTCCTCAGAACTATTACTTTAAAATCTTGGCTGACAGTATTATTATCTTAATTATTTAACCTCTGATTGCTAAGTGAGACAATATTTGTACTCCTTTTGTGGGTTGTGGTAAGGACTAATTGTAACAAAATGTAAAAGATAGTGGTCATGGTGATGCATGTCTTTAATCCCAGTACACTGGAAAGCTGAAGCAGAAGGATCATAAATGCAAGCCCAGACTGGGCAAATTAGAAACTTCCCTAGCAAGACCTTTTGTTAAAATTTTAAAAGGGCTGGGTGGACGGGAGTGCAGCTCAGGGTAAAGGCCCTGGATTCAATCCCAAATACTCCAAAATGAGTAAATAAAAACATAAATAAAAATTCCAATAAGCTTCAAAGGTCCTGATACACAGTACATGCTATATAAATACAGCTCCTCTGAGTCTGCACCTGTGTGCTGCCCACTTAATGCCAGCACTTTCACGAGGATAACACTGGTCACAAGGAACAATAGGACAGACTCCATAGAATGTACAAGCTGATCAGAATAAATCCATTCCCACTGCCAAAAACAATAAAATGACCTGTGTGACAGTGGAGGGGATGTTGAAGAATTGCTGTATTATATTTGGAAAAATTGCACATCAGTATTCATATTTGATAAGATAGAATTTGACATTAATGTAGGAGGTTTATCTTCCTAGGAAACATTTTTATAAATAATTAGAGCTTTTAAATCCAATGGTAATAAGATTATATTTTCTATTTTAAAAGTACACTGATTTTGCAAGTATGGTGTGCAACTGATTATATATTTGTTTCATTCTCAAATATTCTGGTAGATTATGGTTCTTTAATATAATATACAGCCATTAAAATTTTGCAACTAAATTGTTCTTTTATTTAACTTTTCAAGAACCTGAACATTTTATGATGGAAACTTGAGCCTGCGTTTCTTATTTATGTAACACAACTTTTTGGAACACAACTTATTTATAGTTAAAAAGAAATTCATTAAAAAATCCAATCAGGAGGTGAAGTAATGCTACCTTTTTGAAATATGTATATATAATTCACAGAGGAAGTAAGCCTTCATATTATAATACTTGAATTTAAAAAATATATGCCAGCCACTCAATGCTTATGAAAACTAGTTCACTACACAACTAGTTATAATTCTGTGAGGGAATTAGTGACCCTATTTGATTTTCAAAATAACCCTTGACCTAAATCCATTTTTTAAGAAAAACTATACAACTTGAAAATGGGACACTGAGCAAAAGAACATTAGAATTATTTTCTGGAGGAGAGTAAACCACCAAAACAGTGATATTTTTTCTGTATGTACCAATTTTTTCAAATTTAAGATATTTGTTTAATACTACATTTATACTACAAGTTGAAATGAATTCCATTTTGAGAAATGTAATGTCAAACGTAAAGCATTCAGGCACTACTTTTTCATTCCAGGCATCTAAGGTATATATGTATTTGTATTACTCAAAACTTAGAATTTTCATATATAATTAGAGACATTTACTTTTCCTTGATTCACATATTATTTGGCTTGATGTATCTGAAAGAATATTACAGGAGGAAAGTAAGAAGTTGTAGGCTTTAGACACAGACGCTTTTTAAGTAATGGGAAATGAATGCTCATCTACACTACTTTATTAAATTAGTAGTTAGCATGATTATGTCAGAGTTTTTCTCAACTAAAAATACATATGTATTTTTCAGAAGTAAAGTTATGAGTTGTATAATTTATTAGTTTCACAGTCATATATGTATTTCCACTGAACAGCAATAGGATTGATTAAAAGATAGAATGTTTCATTCTAAATGGGGCATTTTAAATTAGAAGGTTGTATGTCATGAATTAATCTAAGTTGTGACTTTTTCAGTAACACACAATAGGAAATTTCAGTTCATTAACTGTACAGCCATATTAAGTTACTCTTTTTAACTATATTAAGTTACTGTTGAAAACAACAAGGACACCAACTACTTTCAAAATAAAAAATGCCTCATTAAATAAATATATCATGAGAAAATAATTAAATCCGAAGTGGATTTTTACAAACATAATATACATCTTAAATCAAAATACCAAATCATAGAAAATTTTTCCAAACTAAACCAAATATGATGGTGCCTGCTGGTAATCCTAGCACTCTGAAAGGCTGAGTCAGGAAGATCAAAAGTTTAAACAAACCCAGTCTGAGATACTTAGCCCTGTTTTGAAACAAAAAATTTTACAAAAGATTGAGGACATAGCTCAGTGCAAAAGCCCTGGGCTCTACTGCCCCCTGAAAAAACAGAAAGAAAGAAGGAGGGAGAGAGGAAAGGAAGAAAGCAAAAGAAAATTTTTGTAAGCCAGAAAATGAAATCTTTAAATAAACCACTGATGTGATTTTCATACTTAAAATTAGCTACCAAAGTTTTGTATTAATCCTAATTTGAGTGCAAGGTTTTTTCATAGCAGTCCTTTTTGTTTTGTTTTGTGTTGTATTGTTTTGTTTTGTTTTGTTTTAAGACAAGGCCTTGCTGGCCTATAGTTCAGGCTGGCCTAGAACTATGCAGCCCAGGTTGACCTTAAACTTCCAGTCATCTTCCTACCTCAGCTCCTGCATGCTAGGATTACAGGTGTGTGCTACCAAGCCTGGCTCATTATAGTTTTAAAATGAACTTACTGACAATTCCCTGGTTGTAGCCAAGTGTCACTGCTCTTCATCCTAAAAAGCCAGAGTTAATAGTTAATAGTGCTCTTCTCCCAAGAAACATATCCTACACCAAAAAAATGTTACATGGAATCCAACTTCTTCCAGTTTGTTTTAATTTTTTTCAAGGCCTGTCAAATCACACTGTTGCCAAAATACAACTATTTCTGTTTGATCATTTTTGGTTTCCTTCCCAACTTGCCTCATCTTTAGATCACAGAGCGTACCACCAAACATTTAAAATACCAAGAGATCTATCCATGCTGGCTCAGCCCTACTAAAAATTCCCTCCCCTGGTTCAGAATTCTTAGCTTCTTTATATTTATAATATCTGCTCTTCTATTCGAAGAACTCAGCAAATTTTCTAAGTTTCAACTCTTTCTACTCAGAAGCTCACATGGCTGTTCTGCTTCTTCTTGCTTTCACACTGTTGCCTCTTGTCACTTCCCAACAGCCCCCACTTTCCCTCATCCCTACTTTCTCTAGTACTCTGTGCTACCAGTTTCTGAGGGTGGAGAGGGTTGGCCAGTGCTGTACTTGATTTTACCCATAGTAACACTGGTGGCCAACTTTCTTCAGATTGCTTAATTGATCAATGATTTTGGAGAGTTTCACAGCGCTACATATTTTCATTATTTTTTTCCCAGACCTATCTTATGACCTTACTGTATAGTTTTTCTACAGTTGCTGCACAAAAGAAAAATAAAACTTATGAGTGGATGACTTAAAATACCAGAAATTTATTCCCTTACAGTGCAATCTCTCCCTAGCTGTCTTCCCCCAACCCACCTTTAATAAAGAGACCAGTCAAATTGTATCAAGGGTGTACCCTACTCAGGTATGACTTCACTGTGAGGATTTACATTTACAATGACTTTATTTCTGAATGAGGTCACATTCTCAGGTACTGGGGCTACGGACTTCAACCTATCTTTTTGAAGGGATACAATCTAACCTACAACATTTATCATCATCTGTCTATACTTTTAGAAAGCATAAACAAATCCTTTCCTCTAGATTTAGTGCAATTTTAGGAGTACTAAAAGTCTTATATGACCCAGAAGTTTTACAGAACCTTTTAATAGTTTGGTTGAATAATAACGGTGCTCTCCTGAACTCTGTTCATAAACTACAAATTGATATTTTTTTATTGAACTCTAGTCTCCAAAATTTCTGCTTTTCTCTGTAATATCAACCCTCATGATATTGCTAATTAACATCTAACAGTTATGGGCAATTGGATTCCACTTAAATGGTGTTGATCTATACTCAAACAGTACTGAAATGCTAATTAACATTACAGAACGATAAAATATTTCTTAAATTTATCACTGCTCTTTCAAAAAATGTTAGAAATAGCCATAATATAGCATAGAGTACCCTTTTTCAGTGGAGAGATTATTTTTCATAATAGTGTAATAAAGCCTTTATTCAGTAAATGACTGACCATAATGCCATTCTTATTGTATACTACAGTCTTAGAGTGTGGGCCGGGGATATAGCTCAGTGGAATAAGCGCCTGCCTAGCAAGCGCAGGGTCCTGAGTTCGATCCCCAGTACCGCCAAAAACAAAAACAAAAACAAAAACAAAAAAACAAAAAAATACAGTCTTAGAGTAGTTATGAGGACTATTCTTTGATATATAATAGAAGCATGGGGAAAGTAATAGCACTAAAATGCTCACATTATGAGCAAGATTTAACATCAAAGATAGGTTATGGAAGAGATAGTTAAGCACATCCTAAGTATAAATGCTACCAGTGATGGTCCACCTCCTCAGTGAAATAATATAAAAGTGTATCGCCATATTAATCAAACACGTTCTAGTGCCTGAATGCTGACTGAGAGACTAGTATTTCAAAATAAGGTCCTACCACAATCTTTAATGGTCATCCTATCTCGACTATGGCTATAATTGAAAACCAAATTTATAGCTTACGGATACTTTGCTAAGTCAGTAACACTTGAGGAGTTTCTTTTTGTTCATTATGAAAATTAGATATTTACACAACATAATGTCTATACATCTGACTACCACCTTACCTACATAAGACACTGAGAGCTTCACTTCTCACAGCATGCAGGGATCAGGCACAGCTGTCAGCACTGTCTAAATATTTTATATCTATTTACCTTAATCTTTTCATATATCACATGTTTACATTCAAAAGAATTATCAAACTGAGTCTACCACTATGTATACCATTTTGAGAAATTTATCATTAAACATCCCAGATAAATGCAAATGAAGTAATAATAAATAGATTACTTTCTCTTGGAAATATTTTTCATTTTTTACTTTAAAGAGAATTTTAAAATATCAAAATAACAACATAGATCAAAACAAAACAACACAAAAATAAAAATGAAATGGTTTTAAAACATAATGATAGGAATAAGTAGTGGTTATTATACTACATATTGTTATATTTAACAAAGTTGCTCAGATTACCAGATATAAGAATGCAAAATTGATCAAACCATTAAATAGAATAAAAAATAATATTGGAAAACATTAGAAACAATACAAAGCTTCACTAAATAAGATGGTGGGAATTCACCAATGGTTGTTATGTTGTATAATATTGTCTTCAAATAAGTTGTTCAGATCACTGAATATAAGCATGCAAAATTGGTCAAAAAACTTTAAGCATTAACTGTTCCTTTCAATAAACCAATAAGCATTAGCTGTAAAGTTATCCCATATATATATATATATATATATATATATATATATTCTCTCCTTTTTCCATTTCTTTCCCTCATCCCAGTTGTTCCTTCCCTTTGAGCAATTTCTTTCCCTTTCACAATATCTATTGGGCCTTTGGGCCTTTTAGGTTTTATTTACTCTTTCAGATTCTTACACTAGGGAGACAATACAATGTTTATGCATATAAGTCCGATTTATTTTACTTATGACTATGTTGTCTAATTGCAACCATTTACCTATAAAAACCTCAAGTTTATCATTTGTATAGCTGAGTAATACTCCATTGTATAAAAATACAATATATTTGTTACCCATTCCTCAGTTGATGAACATTTGGGTTGTTTCTAAGATGTAGCTATGACAAATTGTGCTGCTATAATCATGCATGCACATATATCACTGTGATATGATGTTCTTAATTCTTCTGGCAAAATACCGAAGAGAGGAATAGCTGGGTTAACTGGGATCGCTAGTCTTTTGTTTTTTGAGGAACCTCTAGACTGATTTCCACAGTGGTTTAACCAATCTATAATCCCACCAGCAGTTGAGAAGAATTCCTTTTTTCCCATAGCCCCTCTAGCATTTGTTATTGGTTGATTTCTTGTTGATGGACATTTTTTCTGGATTGAGGTAGAATCTCAGTGTTGTTTTAATTTGCATTTCTTGAATGACCAATAATGTTGAACATTTTTCATATATTTATCTGCCATTTGTATTTCCTCATGTGAGAAGTGTGTATTCATCTCAGATGCCCATTTTTGTGTTGGGTCTTTGAATTTGGGGGGCCTGATCTTTTTTTATTTTTTATATGTTCTAGATAGGAGTCCTTTGTCTGATGGACAGTTGGCTAAATTTTTCCCCAATTCATGGGTTTTCTTTGTACTCTGTTGGTGATTTCTTTTGATGTGCAAAAACTTCAATAAGATGAGAATTCAGCTGTTAATTCTTTGAAGTGTTTTCCATGCAGTTTTCTTTTTGTTCATGAACTCTCTGCCTACCCCTATGTCTTCAAGATTTCCACCTACTTTCTTTTCCAGTAGATTGTGTGTTTCTGTTTTAATATTTAGCTCTTTGATCCATTTTGACTTTAATTTAGTCCATGGTGAAAGACATGGGTCTAGTTTTAGTCTTTGGCCTGTGGAGAGACAATTTTTCTGGCACCGTTTATTATTAAAGAGGCTATCTTTCTTCCAGTGAACATGTTCAGCCCCTTTGTCAAAGGTAAAGTGGCTGAGTGTGCTTGTGGTTGTGTCTACATCTTCTAATCTGTTCTGTTGATACTCAGGTCTGTTTTTTTCGGCCAGTGCCATTCTGATTTTATCACAATAGCTTTGTAGTATAATTTCAAGTCAGAGATTCTGATGCCTATTGCCTTGCCTTTGTTGCACAGGTTTTCTTTTGCTGTCCTAGGCCTCTTCTGGTTCCAGATAAATATTAGGAATGTTTTCTCTAGATTTGTGTGGCATACTAATGGTATTTTAATTGGGATTGCATTGAATCTGTACCATAGTTTTGGGAGTATGGCCATTTTTACAATGTTGGTTCTTCCTCTCCATGAGCAAGGAACATCATTCTATTTTCTGGAATCCTATTCAGTCTCTTTTTTAAGAGTGCTGTAGTTATCACTGTATAGATCTTTTACTTACTTTGTTAGATTGAATCTTAAGCATTTCATTTTTTTGTATCCTATTGTGAAAGGTGTGGTTTCCTTTATTTCTCTCTGTGTGTTTATTGTTTATTGTGTGCCGACTTTGTATCCAGCTAGGCTACTGATTTGTTGATTAATTCTAAGTGTCTTTTGGTAGAGTTTGGGGGTTCTTCTTTGTAGAATATGCATCAGGTCATCTGTGAATGATAATTTCACTTCCTTCTTTCCCATCCTTATTCCTTTTGTTTCTCTCTCTTGTCTAATTACACTGGCTAATGTTTCCAGAACCATGTTGAATAGGAGTGGTGAGAGTGGACATCATTGTCTTCTTTTTGATTTTAAAGTGAAAGACTTCAGTTTTTGTCCATATTTAGTATAATGTTGACTGTTGGTTTGTTATAGATGGTTTTTATCAGAGTGAGGTAAAGACCATCTATTCCAATTTTATGTAGGATTTTTATCATGAATGAATGCTATGGGACTTTATAAAAAGCCTTTTCTTCATCTATTGAGATGATCATGTAATTTTTGTCTTTGTCTCTACTGATATGGTGTATTAATTGATTTGCATATACTGAACCATCCCTGAATTCCACCCCAATTGGTCATGTTGTCTGATCTTCTTGATAATTTGCTACATTCTGTTTGGTAGTAATTTACTGAGAATTTTTGCATCTATGCTCATTAGGAAGATTGCCCTATAGTTCTGCTTTTTGGTTGGGTCTTTCTCTGGTTTTGGTAGCAGGGTAATACTTTCCTCCAGGAATGAGTTTGAGAAAATTCTTTCAATTTCATGGAAGAGTTTTGACATTAAATTGGCATTAAATCTTTTCTAAATTTCTTTAGAATTCAGTGATGTATCTATCAGGTCCTGGGATTTTCTTTATTGATAATTTTTATTACATTTTCAATTTTGTTTTCTGATATTGAGTTATTTGGATTTTTATATCTTCTTAATTCAGCTTTGATAATTCATATATATCTAGGAATATGTCTGTTTCCTCTGTGTTTTCCATTGAATGAGATAAAGATTTTTGAAGCAGGTATTGATGATGTTCTGAATTTCTGTAGGACTGGATTGATTTCATACTTTTTATTCCTTCTTGCATGAATTTGAGTTTTTTGTTTTCTTTTTTGATAAGGTTGGCTAGGGGTTTTTCAATTTTATCTTTTCTTTCAAAGAACCAACTCTTTGATTCATTAATTCTTTGTATTGTTTTCTTAGTCTCTATTGTGTTAATTTCTGCCCTGAGTTTTATACTTTCTTGCCTTCTTAGGACTTTGGATTTGAGTAGCTCTTCTTTTACTAGAAGCTTGAGGTGCAGCATAAGAGTGTATATTTATACTCGTTCTGTTTACCTGATGTGGGATAAATTTCCTTCTGAGGACGACTTTCATTGCATCCCATAGGTTCCTGTAAGTTGTATCTGAATTTTCATTTGATTGTAAATATTGTTTAATTTCTACTTTAATTTCATCTGTGACTGGTTATTTAATGTTATTTAATTAATGTTATTTGATTTCATGTGTTTAAGCAGTTTTTTCATTTCTTTTGTCATTAATTTTCAGTTTAATTGCACTATGGTCTGATAATATGCATGGGATAATTTCAATTACTTTGTATTTACTTACACACATTCTATGGGCCAGTACATGGTCTATTTTAGAGAACTTCCCATGTGCACCTGAGAAGAATGTGTATTCTGATGTTGTTGGACAAAACACTCTGTAAAGGTCTACTAAGTTCATTTATTCACAAACTTCATTGTGTTATTTCTTTACTGATATTCTTAGTCTAATTGATCTATCTTCTTGTGACAATGGAGTATTAAGGTCCCCCTTTGCAATTGTGTTATTAGTTATTTGATTTTTTATGTGTATTAATATTTGTCTTATATGGTCGAGTGTTCCTGTATTTTGTGTATAGATGTTTGTGATAGTTATCTCTTCCTCTTGCCGTTTTCCCCTGACAAGAATGTAGTGACCTTCTTTATCTCTTTTGATTATTCTTGGTTTGAATTTGACATAGTCTGTAAACAGAATAGCTACTCCTGCTTTTTTCTGGGTACCTGTCACAAGGAGTATTGTTTTCTGTTCTTTGATTTTCAGTTCACGAATTTCCTTTTGAGTTAAATGTGTTTCTTATAAGCAGCATATTTTTGGATTTTGTGTTTTGGTCCACTCTACCCATCTTCTTCTTTTGACTGGTGAATTGAGACCACCATTTACATTGATGGTTATAACTGATATGTATTGGCTTATCTTTGTCATGGTATTTTCCAGCTGTTGGTTCCTACCATTTCCCTCTATTTAATTGCTTGCTCTGCTTGGTGGTTCCTTTCTATTATTGTTCTTGAAATTTTGGTCATCTTTGTCTCTTTCTAGAATATTTTAGTACTCTTTGAAGGGTTGGTTTGGTGCTCATGAATTTCTTCAGTTGTTCTTTATTGAGCAAATATTTTATTATTGTGCAAATATGTTATTTCCTCATTAATTTTGAAGATAGTTTTGCCGGGTACATCAGTCTGAATTGGACGTTGTTTTCTTTCAGGCCTTAAATACTTCACTCCAAGCTTTTCTTGACTTGATGGACTGTATTGAGAAATCTGCCATGATTCTGATGGTCTTTCTTTTATAAGTTATCTGTTTGTTTTCTTTAACAGCCTTTAATATTCTGTTCTTTTGCTGAATTTCTGGGATCTTATTATTATGTCTGGGTATAGATTTGTTTTAGTTATGGCTAACTGGAGTTCTATGTGCCTCACTTAGTGTATGTCAGATTGTTTTTGCATGTTTGAGAAATTTTCTGCTATTACTTATGCAAAGTCTTTTTTTGTCATTTGTATTGACTTCTGGTATTTCATTGACACTTGTTAATCTTATGTTGTGTTTCTTTGCCTTATCTTGCATAGTTGAATTATTATTTCATCGTTCTTTTTTATCTTTAAGAGACACTTCCTTTCACAATTGTTAGTTGCAATGCTGTCTTCAGGATCTGAAAATCCATCTTTAGCTTCATTCAAGTGGTTTTTATTGTTGTTATTTCTTTCTTTACCTGAGAGATTTCTGATCTACTTTCTTCTGTGGCTTGATGGAGTTGTTTCTTTACTTTAGTTGCATTCATTTCAGAAATTCCAGATGTATGACTTGTAAGCTTTTCTATATTGATGTCTCCTGGACTTCTGTGTGAGGTGGAGGTCTGAGACTGCATTTTCTTTGTTTGCTCATTTTCCAAGATCCAGAGGTTGCCTGGGTACAACCTCACTCCTGTGATGGTGTGAGAGTGTCAGGCAACACTCCTGAAGCTCCCCAGCGCTCAGTGTGTCTCTCATGATGGTGTGGGGGATGGAGCACAGTCGCTGAGGCTCCTGAACGTATTCAGGCCTCAGCTTGGCTCCCACATTAGTGGGGGAGGGGTTTGGGCAACACACCAAGGTTCCTGAAGCTGTCCAGGACTCAAGCTTGGTTCCAGTGAGTGGAGTCCCAGCATGGTCACCAAGGCTCCTGAAGCTGTCTGGGGCTCAATGTGGATC
Organism: Dinomys branickii; assembly: GCA_004027595.1. Taxonomy (NCBI): domain Eukaryota; kingdom Metazoa; phylum Chordata; class Mammalia; order Rodentia; family Dinomyidae; genus Dinomys; species Dinomys branickii. The sequence continues at coordinate 57,579 of PVLD010008879.1, read as the reverse complement.
CCACACTGGCAGGGGAGCAGTGGGGGTGTGGGCAGCAAAGCTCTTGAAGCTGTCTGGGGCTCAGCTTGGCTCCTGTGAGGTTGTGTGGGGTCTTCTTCTTGAAAATATTTTTATCAAACCATTCCCTACATATAGTTGACTCTTACTTTTAAAAGATTTCAAGAAAAGTGGTATTTCTTTAATAATATTGTGGTAGTTTATATCTACATGGCTCCCTAGAGCCTTATGTACTCTTAGCTGGAGCTTTTCAGAGACTATTAGATCATGGGGTCCTGATGCTTGTCAGTGGATTAGCACACTGTTGAGTCTATAGCTAAATTTGATGTTGGAAGGTGAAGCCTTTTCTGAGGAGGTGGGTTACTTCAAGTGTGGCCTGGAAAGGTATTTCCCCTCCTCCTCCTTTGATCCCTCTCTTCTTCCTGTTGCCATGTTATGCACTCTTTCTCCTCCGTCAGACCCCTCTGCATGCTGCCCTCCATGGAGCTAGATTACTATGCACTGAAACCTCTACAAAGCATAAGACAAAGTCTTTTCTTCTCAGAATTATGGGTGTTGGGTATTATGTCCCAGCAATGAGAAAACAACTAAGACAAATATTTTATAGATAAATGGTTCTCAGTCTTTAGCTTGTATTAGAATGACCTAGGAGACTTTTTAAAACATGGGTCCCTTCCTCAGAATTTCTGATTCAGTAAGTTTGGAATGGCACGGTAGAGTTTGTATTTTTCATAACTTCTCAAAACAATTTCCAGGTGAAGGTGACCTAAGAAACAACAGCTTGAGAATTACTGCTTTAGGTAAATAATTGGTGAAAGTCAAAGAATTCTAAACCCAAATCTATTGCATTTCTGTTCTAAATGTGTACCTAAGAAGATATTACTGTATATATTTGGGTATTCTTTGCTAAATGTTCCCTAATTTCTTTAAAATATTGAAGTTAAAGTTGGGATGAGTATTGAGGAAAGGCTGAAACTTAAATGACAATTCTCAACCCCATGAAGTACAGAAGCTCGTGATGAAGACTTCCTTATAAGTAACTCTATGGCATGAATTCTGACTGACCTTTGCAGTCAAGTGGAAACAACCCTGCTTTGTTCTGGACTGACAATACACCCATTCAAGAATATTGTGCCCAAACATGAGAATATTTTATTTTTAACTGATGAAGTCATGGAAAGTTAGAGCATCTCAAGTCATACTTTAGTGCCATACAGATCCAACCACACATCTACTTTTAAAATTTATTCTCAATAACATATGAATTACTTTCTTGTAAAGAACATGTTTTAGTATTTACAAATGTAGGCTATAATTGGCTTTTCATTATAGATGCAAAATATGCAATATTGAAAGATCTGAGAGTCTTTCACAAGACTGATGTATGAGATGGGGCATAAGATTTGTATTTGCTAAGGAGTCAAGAATTCAGCTTAGTGATGTCATTGAGAGGGTTAGCAGCCATACAACAGTATGCATAAAATAAATTTCCTGTTCTTAAAATTGATATCTTTACCTGTCAATATATCCCAAAGTACACAAAGTAAAATGTCCTTTTCCTTATTACTCATAACTTCATTTTGTTCCCAAATGCCTGTCGATGATAGAATTGGAACAATGATTACAACTTTCTAACCAAAGGGAGCATATTTTATCTTGGGTAAATATGGAGCAAAGTCAAATTTTAATCTTCCTCCCAGTTTGTCTCTTTTTCTTTTTATAATTTTGCTTAGTATATGTTTGCAATATATAATTCATATTCATCATATCTTAATCCTTTCTATTTCTCCTTCCCAACTCTGCCTCCTACAAGATAGTGCTTGGGTCTAAAGCAAAGCTAATATTCTCAGAGCAATGGACTTCAAATCAGAACTTCAAATGTTGTCCATGGAATTACTGGTCCATTAGCCTCTGAGTATCTGTTACTGCTCTCTAATATTGAAATGTACACAACAGGTATAAGTTGTGAATTGCTTCCTCAGCCTGAGTAATGCATGATGATTATCTTATTTTCCTCTCTGTGGACACTAGATTTCCTTACATGAAGCCACATCTTTGCACTGTGTGTTCACTCTGCAACTGTCAGCCTAATTTATCCTCACTGGTCTTGTATAACCTCCATAGGATACAGAGGAATTTGTAGAATCCACAACTTTCTCTTGAGAGCTGGGATTTCTCAGGACCATTGCTTCAGGTTCTTTTTCTGCCTAAATCTCCCAGGTGCTCTCCATTGCATGTTGGAATTGGAATTCCTTGAATGGGAATATCGTCCCTGAGTTTCCTAAGTCTCTACCCCTAGTTCCTTCTTCAGCTCATACTCAAGGCAAGGTGAGAGGATAAGGACTAGAGACCTGTGAGTGGCGGTGGTGGGGAGGGCTGCTGCTTTCCTGAGGAAGCAGGAAGAAAACCATCCCACTCACCCTTCTCAGAGTCCTTGCCTTGAGCACATGTGTCTACACTGTAATTACAAGGACTCTTGTCTGTAACTGGTGCATAAAATAAATTCTGACTTCCTATTACTTAAAATCTCACCTCAGAAGAGCAACTTTTTAGTCTGATATAATCTTATTTGTTGATTCTTACTGCTTGTTCTTGTGTATATATAAGAGCATTAAAATATTTTCTTTTAACATTGCAAGGCTTTTAGAACTGTGGTCTGGTTATGGCTACAAAGTGTCATTTTGGCAAAGATTGAAATTGACTCAATTCTTGCCTTTTTAATTATTATAATTCATAGCTTCATGAGATAATGTATATCTCTGATTGAAAAAGTATTTTTAAAAGTAAAATTTAAGAAAGTATGAAACAGAAGAGCTTATGTATGCAAATGTATATGCATATATGCAAATATGTATGTGTGTATATATATGTGTATATATACACATATATATACACACATATATGTGATATCTCACTGAAGATAGAACATTTTAGGAATTTTCAATTAAAAACCCGAGGATTAGGTAAACACTCTTGATGTGATCACCATCCTGTAAGCTGCTTTTAGTCCTTTACAACCAGCAGTTTGATTTTTTTAGTTCGCCCAAAGGCATCCACACTTGATTAATTCCCACAATTTAAATTCGTAAAAAGCTAATTTTAAAACCATAAATCCAATAAGATAATTTATTTTGTGATATATATCTTCTTTGTCACCCAGAAACTACTCTCTTAAGAGACTAAGGTTTATAAAAACTGAAACTGCAGAGACAGCTATTTTTATTTACAGAAAATATGATGTGTTTTTATATTTTATTTTATTTATACGTTTGCTCTTTGTGTAGCTCATAGTTGTCTTGGGGAATGCTTCCCTGTACAAATGACAGCACATTTCTTTCTTTTTTTTAATCCCTGCCCCTTCCCTCCTCCTTCTCTCCCTCCTCCTGCAGTCTCACTACCCTATTTTTCATTCTTGTTGATATTTTTTGTCTTAGCTTATGTTATGGAATATGGCGTTCACATTAGCTGGAGTTATTAGGGTCCTATACGTAGGACATCTTTGTTCTTATTTCCCCTTATTTTCTTCCTCACCCATCACACTTGTTCCCTTGGACCACTTCTCTATAGCAAGAGATGCACCCCCTTGTCCCTCTCTGTCCATCCTTTACCATTTTCTTTATGCTTTGCCTCACTCGAATGAGAGACACCATATAGAATTTAAGCTTTTGTAGCTGGCTTAGTCCACTAAACATTGTATTTTTGAGGTACATTCATTTTCCTACAAATGTCTCCAAGGGGTCATTCTTATAGCCCAATAGTATTCCATTATATAGAGAATTTTTAAATTTAATTATCTGTTGATAGGTGTACAGGTTGCTTTCAGGATTTAGTTATTATGGATTGTGCTGCTATAAACATTGGTGTTCATGTGTCACTGTAATATGATAATTTAAGCTCTTTGTGGACAATATCCAGTAGGGGAATGGTTAGGTCATTTAGAATTTCTAACTTTAGTTCTTTGAGAACTCTCCATACTGATTTCCATGGTTATATTAATGGTTGCACTAGTTTACATTCTAACCAATAATGAAGGAGGGCTCCTTCCTGACCACAGCAGAATTTTGTATTGTTTGATTCCTTAATGATTGCCATCCTTTCCAGAGTAAGGTGCAATATTGTTGTTTTAATTTGCATTTCTCTAATGGCCAGAAATGTTTTATATATTTTTTGGCCATTTGTATTTCTTCCGCTGTTAAGTGTCTATCCATTTCTCTTGCCCATTTCTTGACTGAGACTTTAATTTTAGACAATGTAATTTCTTTTTATTCTTTGCATATTCTAGACATAGTGCTCTATCTAAGGGGTATCTGGCAAGATGTTTTCCCATCTTATAGGCTGTCTCTTCACTCTGCTAACGGATTTTTTTACTGTACAGAAGTTTTTAGTCTGATATAATCTTATTTGTTGATTCTTACTGCTTTTTCTTGTGTAATTGAGGTTCTATTTAGAAATTCCTTTCCTATGCCTATATCTTCAAGTGTTTTATCTGTCTTGTAATAGGTTTAATGTTTCTGCTTTAATGTTTAGATCTTTGATCCACTTTAATTTTAATTTAGTATATGGTGAGAGATAAGGGTCCAGTTTCAATCTTCTGCAAACAGCCCAGTTTTGCCAGTGCCACTTGTTGAATAGGCTATCTTTCCTCCATCATATGCTTTTAGGCCTTTTGTGAAAGATCAAATAGGTAATATGTCTGGAGAGGTTTCTGTATTCTCAGTTCTGTCCCCTTGATCCACGTATCTGTTTTTGTTCCCAATGCTATACCATTTTTATCAATATTGCTTTGTAGTGTAGCTTGAAAATTTGACATTTGTAACTTTCAATTGTACAGTTTATAAACCTTAATCAAATCTCAGGCCCTTTCTATTTCATTCATGTAAAGCAAATGACCTTGAAGAAATCTTATGATCTATATATTTCATACTATAAATATGGTATTCTTAGTATGAAATACTATTCATGTTTTCAAGTTTTCATTGCAATAAAATGAAGGAGAGAAATGCATCAGACTCTACACAATTAGTTAACAGTATCTGGAATTAGAATTTAAGGTTCCTCACACCTGACTAATATGGTATATTATCTTTATACTTTTAATTAGATACATTTATTAAGAAAATAAACCAGGCATCTCTACTGTTATCACTTCCACTCAGTATTGTACTAAAGATTTTACATATTGTGGTGAGGCGAGAAAAAAGGCATAAACTTTGGAGAAGAAAAAATGTTACCTTAGTCACTGGTAAGACAATCATCTGAATAAAAATTTCAAATTCTTACAAAATTATCTAAAACTAAGGAGTGAATTTAGCAAGAGATTATCACAGTCAATATTTTAAAATCAAATGTCTTATTCCTACTAACTGTATAATTAGAAATTTTTAAAGTATAATTTATAACAATACAACAAAATAATTATAAATTTTATAGCTAAAACTATAAAATTGGTAGAAAATTTATCAAGACCTAAGTAAATTGGAGTTGTAGCATGCCTATAGATTGAAATAAATAATATTACCAGTATGTTAATTCTCCAAAAATTGATGTATAGATTCAACATAATTTCAATCAAAATGTCAAGCTAGTCTCTGATAGAAATTGACAAACTAATGTAAAGTGTGGAAAATAAAGTCCAGAAACACATATGCCTTTGCTGCTGTGTGCATATGATCAACTGATTTTTAACAATGATGTTAGAGTACATTCATCAAGAAAGAACAGTCTTTTCAAAAAATGGTGCTTTTGTATACAAATATCAACATACAAAAGAATTTTTAAAACACTTAGCCTATATTTCATGCCATAAGAATAAATCCATTCCAAACTGATCTCACACTTAGATGCATAATGTGAAATTACACATCTTTTATAAGAAAATATAAAAGAAAAGTCATTCCCTAGGCTGGGAAAAACTTCTTAGATCCAAAATAGCATGTGTTACTAAGGGCGAAAGAAAAAAAACTTGATAAGTTTTAATTAATCCATTAAAATTCTCTGATCTTTAGCAAATACTATTAGGGAAATGAAAGGACAAGCCACAGACTAAAAGAAAATGTTTGTAACATATATACTTGATAAAAAACATTTACCCAAAATATACATATTTAAAACAGTCTTATAACTCAATCATATTTTATTATATCATATATATGCTATACATGTACACATATCAGTTATAGTTATTGTCTTTAAATTATATTTTAATTATAGATATCAACTCAAAGTTGTTATTATGATTTTTTATATGTTTAGAAAAATGGACTAAGAAATTTCAACACAACACTGAGACAAAAAATCTAAAATAAGCATATGAAAAAATGGCTGACATGATTTGTCATTAAAGAAATGGAAATTTCAACCACAATGAGATATCACTGCACACATACAAGATGGATACAAAATTTAAAAATAAAAAACCTGATGGTGCTAACAAGGGATAATCAGAACTCTCATTTATTACTGGTGGGAAAACAAAGTGGCATAGCTACTCCCGAAAACTGTACGGCAGGTGCTTTTAACTATGTAATTACTGCAAGACCCAGTAGTTCTACTCCTAAGTATTCAAGATCAGCAGAAATATCTGTCCATAAATTTCTGTACGTAGTTTATATCCGTTCTACTCATAATTTTCAAAAATTGAACTATATAGACTATGGTTTATGGTACACTTGAATACTGTGTGCTTAGCAATGCAAACTACTTACATCTGCACCAACATTAAACTCCAAGGCATTAAGCTAAGTGCAAGAACTCAGAGGCAAAATTTTACCTACTCACTGATCCATTTCTATGGCATTCTGGAAAAGGGAAACTAAAGATAGATCAACATTTGCCAGAACTGAGGGGAAGAGGTAAGGGACACTGACCTAAAAGGTGACACTAGAGACTCTCAGGGGTGATAAAAATGATTGCGATGGTGACTACATACTTGTATATATTTGTGAAAATATAAAATCTGTACACCTAAAGGAAAAGGATAAATTTTACTACAACCGAATTATATTTCAACAAATGTGACTCTGTACTTCCACAAATAGAAGTAACTATTTTTTTAACACTAGCCATTGCCTCTCAATCATTTTCAGGTGGTGTATAATGTCAAATTTACCTGCAGAGTTTTCTATGTGTCTCTTCGTGGGTGGTGTTCCAGACTCCCACTGGCTGTTCATAAGAAAAATCAATGGTGTGTGCCGAACTCCCCTGTCGCTTTTGGGTGTCAGAGCATCAGTCACTTGGACTGCCAGTTTTTCTCAGGAAAAAAAAAAGACTGACCTGACAGCAGTTGAAGAGCAGCAGGACTCTGAGATAACGGTTCTGGATAATGATGAGGGAAGGTGAGAAGGAAATGAGGCATGATCACACATGACATATTAAAATGAAAGATGAGAGGGAAGGGCTACCTAGGCCTAGCATCATCACACTGCACCCTAAATGTAAGGCTGCAGACCAGGGTTCTTTTTTCAGTTTACTGTCCTGTCTCCTCCTATTTACTCAGACATGGCCAGTCATTTTCAGGTAAGGAAGGTAGTGTCATAGTGAGTGAGAACAGGCAATAATAAAGCATTTAAAAATCTAACAATAAATCCACAAACATTTTATGGTCACCCTACAGTGAAGGGGCATGTGTTTCTCTACTCACAGAGCACTACCAAAACTTTCACAACAAGTTCGTAGAATAACAAAACAGAGCAGTATATAGCTCTAGGTGTCTTATACAGACAAAACTAAAGGCAGGAGATATGACTGACTAGAGATTAAATGTGGCTTTTTTTTGTTTTTTTTTTTGGTTTTTTTGTGGTACTGGGGATCAAACTCAGGACCCTGCGCTTGCTAGGCAAGCACTTATTCCGCTGAGCTATATCCCCAGCCCCTTTCTTTTTTTTTTTTTAATGTGGTTCTTATGCCTGTTACATTGTTAAAACAAACTTTGATTTAAACATGCTGCTTTATGTAAATTCACATTGCCTGATATGTATTTTCTATCAACTTATGAAAAATAATAATGAATGAACTATGGCATCCAGGGAAAATGTGGGCCAAATATGGGAGCACAAGCCCGATAAGCTCTGGGTATTACTTTGGCAAAAGCAAGAGTCCTGTCAGAGTAAGTGTGCACAGTAGGAAAGATGGCCCTTTACAAGCCGGTGTAGATCCTTTCCCAACAAGTGAGTGTAGGGACTGTGGACATACACTATTGCTCCCTCATTTTGGTTTTTTTTTCCAAATAAAACATCATCTTTCAGGTCTGTGCAGAGACACTAGGCATAAATTATTAAGTGCTATAATGGATATCTAGAGTTAGATTTTATATTGTCTTTATAGATTACATACTTCATCGGACAGTTTTCTAGCAGGTGGCAGTACATTGTCTGAAAGTCCGAATAAAGTGCTTTTGCTAATGTGTACAAAGGGGACCTTCAATCCAGTGGCCTGTTCTGACAGATTTGGAAGTTCATTAAAATGGAAAGTAAACATGCTCATCATCTCTTAGCATCGTGGAAATGCAAATTGAAAACCACAATGAGATATCATCTCATTCCTGCTGAAATAGCTCTTGCAAAGGAAAAAAAGATAACAAATGTTAGGTAGGATGTGAAGAAAAGGAAACCTATATGCACTACTGATGGGAACATAAATTAATACAGCCCTAATGGAAAATAATACAAGTTTCCTCAGAATTGCTATATAATCCAGTAACCCCACTCTACTAATGTAAGTAAAGGAATGGAAATCGCTATGTTCAGGAGACCTGCACTTTTCTGCTCATTCCATTTTATTCATGATAGCTAATATATGAAAGAAAACTGGATGTCCATCACTGCATGAATGGATAAAGAAAATGTAGACTGTGTTCACAGTGGAATGGCGATCAACCTAAAAATGAGGGAAATTGTGTCATTTGTGACAACATGGATAAACCTATGAAAATTAAGTCAGGCACAGAGAGACAAACACTGCATGATCTCACTTGTGGAATCTATGAAAATCGAACTCAGAATTGTAGAGGAGGCTGATGGTTAACAGGGACTGGGGGTGAAGAGTGGGTCAGGAAAAGGGGGATGTTGACCAAAGAATACAAAATTTTCATCAAGAGAAAGGATCTTTAATGATCAATAGCACATGATTTTATCAATAATACTGCATTTTATATTTCAAAATTGGGAAAAGATTACATTTTAACTGTTTTACTACAATAAAAACAAATATTTGCATTAAAGTTTTATTAATTGAGTTAATAATTCCATATTGTAACATACATCAAAACATTACATCATTGTCTCACAAAAATATATAATTATTCTTTTTCAATTAAAAGTAAAATTTTTTAAATGCAAAATACTAAAGAGTGGCTTCCAGAGTGACAACATAAGGAGCTACATGGGCTTTTCACTAGAGACTGATGAAGATGGTGAAAATTTAATTAAACATGCAAAATCTCTGGAAATTATTCTGAGAAATTCAGTAAATGGAGAGAGAATTATTTTTAAAAATATACTCTGTGTAGTAAGAAAACTGAAAACCCGCAGCAGTTGTGCCGTGACCTGATCCTCGCCCTACTTCAAATCCAAATGATGGAAACTCAGTCTGTGGCAGGTCAGGCCAGGAGCAGACAGCTCCTTTGCTTCACTGACCCCCTGCTTCCAGAATGTGATCGCAGTTTCTTCGTGGGAGGGACATCCCACTTGCATTGGTGAGGCCCTCATCCCATGGCCGTACAGTCTTTATTCCAGGCAAACCAGTGACATGGACCAGGACTCCATTCTACACGAAGCCTAATTTCATAGGGCAGCAGCTCTACCCAGGCACAACAGGCCAAGAATACTAGGCCCCAACTCCTCTCACTGCTTACTCATAGTGGAAGTTCTGCCCTAGGAAAGGCAAACTGTCCTAGAGGTATAGAATAGAGGACACCATTTTTCTCACTCATAAACCACTAATGTCATGGTGTCATTCCAAGAGAAGTGAGTGGCGTCCCTGCCACCAGGTCCAGAGCAGTGGAGCAGTTTTTCCGAAGAAAGACATCAAGTATAAAACCAGAGAACCCCTTATCTGCCCCCAAGGATTTTGATTTGATACGTAATAAGCAATGGGAAGTTCAATCCCAAGGATACAGTCAGAAACAAAGGTAATTTTGGTGATAAGCACTTAAGAGAAGGCTGGTAGCTCTATGAAAGCCTAAACTGTAGAACAGCTTGCAGTTTAATGGAGAGAAACAAGAAAAGAAACAGCTAAGAGTCCTCCTGGGATTATAACAAGCCTCAAACACTAGCCTCAAAGGCTATCTCTGCAAAGAGGCCCAAATTTAATGAGATCAAACAGTAGAGAAATATATGCCCTAAGGCACAGTTAAAAATAACAGAGCAGTCAGTGGGCATTACCAGAGGCTGTTAGCTGGCTATGATAACAGAGTTAGACAATTTAAAGAAAGATTAGGAATAAGGAAAGAAAAAGAAAGCTTTCCTAAAATCCTTATCATGTTATGGTGACTGTTAAAATCCTCACGTCTGTGTCTAATAAGGAATAACATGAGGAGACTGCACTCTGCTAGGGAAATAGACTCTCTTCAAATAGTCCTACCAAGTCACTGACTATTAAATAAGCAAACAATAAAAACAGCAAGGCTGGGTATAAGTGGGTGATGAGATTATGATTCAGAGTTGCTACATTATCTAAACTGTCAGTGTTTAACAACAACAAAAAATCACAAGAGATGAAAACGATGGAGAGTGTGACTCATTCACAAGGACAAATGGCATGTGACAGAGAGTCCCTGCAAGAGGGTCCTCATGTTAGATTCAGTGAAGACTTTAAATCAGTTATTCATAATATCGAGGAAAATGATGCTTAAAGAGGTAAAGAAACATGATGAAGACGGTATCATAAGATAATGTCATCAAGCAAAGAACTGCAATAAATATTTTTTTAAAAAAAGAAACAAGTAAAATTTTAAAAGTACAAGAAACAAAATGAAAAATTCACTAAAGGGGACCAATATTATATCTGAACTACAAGAATAAAAATATCAATTAATTATAAGGTATATTGACAGAGACTGTGCAATCTGAAGAGAGAAGAATTAAGAAAAGTAAATAGCAACTCAGAAAATTGTGCCACATAATGAAGTGTACTAATACAAATTAAAAGGGAGTACCAGGAAGAGGAGAGAAAGATAAAGCAAGATAAAAACTATTAAGGAAATAATGACTAGGAACTTCTCAAATTTAGTGAAAACCTCTGTAAGGATTGATAAATTCCATGCAGGATAAATGCAAAGTAAACCACGCCTACCAACATTGCCACAAAAGTAGTAAAGATATGATGTCAAAGAAAAAGAAACGCTTCAAAGTAGAAAAAGAAAAATAATTTGACATGTAGAGGTAAACAGCAAAGAAAGTCACTGATAATTTTACAAGAAGAAACTACAGAAGTCAGAAGTTTGTTGAAAAATGTACCATGGCACTGAACAAAAAAACAGACTTTAGCCAAAAATTTTAAACAGAAAAATTATCTTTCAGAAATATTATGAAAGAAAGACTTTTCATATAAACAAAAGTGGATTGAATTTGTGGTTAGAAGTGCTAAAGGAAGTTCTTTGGACTGAATGCCACTGAGCCAAGACTCATTATGCAGATACACATATGAAAGCAAAGGATGTCAGTAAAGGTAATTATTAAAGAAAGCATAATTGTATAACTCTGCTTCATTCTATAATTTTATTGCTAGTTCCAAAACATATGAGAAAATAAAGTATATGACAAAAGCAATTCACTGGAGAGAAAGATGGGAGCAAAACTATTGAAATAAAAAATGTCATATGATATTATTCAACTTTCTTTTACTGTAACAAGTATCTTTAGACAATCAATTTATAAAGACAAAGGTTTATTTTGTCTGCAGGTTACAGTCTGTAATTATTTTAGTCCATTGCTTTTGGACCTGTGGGGAAGCAATACATCATGTACTATCACATAACGAAGCAAAACTGCTCAGTTCATGGCCTGGATACGGTCCCACTATCTCCTTTAAGGGCACACCCTAATGACCTAAAGACTTCCCACTTAGATCTGCCTCTTAAAGATTCCATTCTTTATTGCCACAGGCTTTTACACATTGTCTTTTGGGGAATATTCCAGATACAATCTGTAGCAGAAATGAATCCACAAAACAACAGTGGAGAGCCAGGAAAAGTAAATGTGAAAAGCAATATTACTTGATAAGATGTGCATATTTGCTAAGGCTCAAAATAAAAATATATAATTTCAATAAAATTTTGGGCATTGAGTTTTGCCCTATAAATAGAATGCTAAGACTAAAACTCAAACTCATGTTGCATATATATATATATATATATATATATATATATGAGTAAAGTTACTGAATAATGCAATATATCTCTAAAAGATATACTTTCAAAAAACAGCCGAAACTATGTGGCAGGAGGGATGTTTTTATATTTTTCCCTTCTTAGGTAAGAATAAGATAATAATTCCATTTTCATTTACTCAAACCAGTGATAAATAAAAAGAATGAATTTTCTAAGTCATGAGTTTGTTTAATAATGAAGTATGTTCTTTCTAATATTTTATGTTTATTCCAAAAGAACTCACCAATGTGACAGTTCTTTCAGTTTCTTCTTTATAAAGACAGATGAGATACGGTATGTTGTTCAAGTGTGTACTATCATTTGGAACATTCAGCTACTAGGTTAATTAATTTCACTCTTTGAACAATTGTACACCATTTTCTTCATCTACAATATCAAAGTGAAATTTTATATAAGCCTAGCATCACTGCCACAAAAACAACTTGAACCAGAACAGGAACATGCAATAGAAAATAAGAATCTTTGTGATAGATTTTCATTTCTCATCAGTGCTATGGTTAGATAGGAGTTTGATATGACACAATCAGCACACTTAGGTGAATTTTACCCAGGTGGCTCGAGACTGTGTGACATGGCCCTTCGCGTTGTGATGCTGCATTTCATCAACTTTTATGTTTATTCATTCACTACTTATTAAACATCGTTAGTATGTGATGTAATGTACTCAGGTTGAGAAACATAGTGAATGTTTCATGCCAGTTATATTTATTCATACATTCTAAACATTTTTAGTATCTATTTTGGGCCATCCACTGTACTAGTTGCTGAATATACAGTGCTAAAGATAACAGCAGTTCTTGCTTTAATAAAACATAGTGTGGAGAGTTAGAAGGGGTGGTTAAAAGTAATAATGGAAGATAGGAAGGAAATTCAGCATCATGGATGGACCTGGAGGACAGTATGTTTAGTGAAATAATCCAGGCATAGCAAGCCAAATGCTGCACAATCTCACCTATATGTGGAATATAAATGTTGAACACATAAAAATAGAATGGTGGTCATCAGAAGCTGAGGAGTAGGGGGATTGGGGAGATATTGTTTCAAAGGACATAAAATTTCAGTTAACAAGGATAAGTTCAGATCTGTTATGCACTACAATAACTACAGTTAACACCAAGTTATTACATACTTGAAAATTCTAGGAGAAAATTCTAGATTTTATGTGTTCTCAGCACAAAATAATACATGAGGCAATATGTTAGATAGTTATATTTAGCCTTTCCATGACATATACATATTTCAAAACATCATAATTGTCCACTATAAATATATACATATATAATGTGTACATATACAATTTTTACTTGTCAGTAAAAATTGAATAAAAGGAGCAAAGCTTAGAAAATAAGTCAGCATAGCTAGAAATCACTCTGCAATGATAATTTATGTGATTGTTTCTATGTCTGCTCTTCTCTTCCCACTCTGTCATTTATAGGAAGTAATGGTCTCTGTGTCATGGGGAGCTGTGATGCCCCATTGAAAGTAAATGACGTGACTTCTTGGCTTTCACTCCAGATGTTTATGCTCACTGAGGATATTCAAAATTAAGGGAAATAAGACTGCCCTGAAATTAGAGAGGAAGTTCCCCAAACTGACAGGGAGAAAAGGGCTTGAGCTCCCATGATCCTATGGTGGTGAGTGCAAGACATTAACTTGTGAGAACACTGACATGGAATTTCACATTCCAACAGGATATATAATTAAACATTATTCGGCCTTTAAAAAGACAGAAATATTGTTTCTTGTGATACCATCAATGAATCTGGAAGATATTAAATTAAATGAAATAAGTACAGATATGTACTACATGATTTCATTTATATGTAAAGTACAAAATACTCAAATCCACAGAAAAAGAATAGAATGATGGTTGCTAGGGACTGGGGTTGTGGTAAGTATGATAATGTTGGTCTAAGAGTTTAGTTTAGTAGCTATAATTAATAGCACCATATTATTTATGTGAACTCTGTCAAGAGGGTAAATCTGAAGTGTTCTTGACACAGAAAAAGAAGAGGGGGAAGATATGAGGCTGAAGGTAGCAGAGAAAGTATCTATGTGAGGTGATGGACAATGATTGGGTTAATTGGATAATCATTTCATGATGTCCACATATGTCAAAATGTCAATCTTACCCTAATATATACAATTTTTATTTATTAATGATACTTTGAAAGATTAATTAATTTGTTAAAGAATAGCTTGCACATTCATTTATCTAACTTTTGTTAAACATCCACTATGTGACAGCCAATGTTGCAAGATAATTTTTTTCTTTTTTTATTTTAAAGACAAAAAACAATAAAAACAGTGACACAAAATTTCAACACAAGGCTGGGGATATAGCTCAGTGGAATAAGCGCCTGCCTAGCAAGCGCAGGGTCCTGAGTTCGATCCCCAGTACCGCAAAAGAAAAAAAAAAAATTCAACACAAGAGGAGACTAACAATGGTCACCACAATGTGCATTGTTATCTTCTACATAGTTGCTCAGATTACAAGATATAGGCGTGAAAAACAGAACAATAAAAATACAAACCTTTTGTTTCAGTGAACTAATAGAAATTAATAGTATAACTATCATATCTACATAATTTTTTATTTTTCCTTTTCTCTTCCTTCTTTTCTCATCCCCCATCCCAGTTTCTCTTTCCTTTTGAACAGTTTCTTCCCATTTCCCAGTATCTATTGTGCATTTTGGATCTTATTTAGTCTTTCAGTCTCTTATTCTAGGAGGCAATATAATGTTTATACATGT
The DNA here is from genome assembly GCA_004027595.1 of Dinomys branickii. Taxonomy (NCBI): domain Eukaryota; kingdom Metazoa; phylum Chordata; class Mammalia; order Rodentia; family Dinomyidae; genus Dinomys; species Dinomys branickii. The sequence goes on along the minus strand of PVLD010008879.1, from coordinate 42,444 downwards.
GTGACTGATTTATTTCACTTGTGAGTATGGTCTCATGTTGTATCCATTTACCTATAAAACTCTGAAGTTTACCCTTTTTTTATAGCTGAATAGTACTACATTGTATGAAAACACCACATCGTTTTTATCAATTCCTCGGTTGATGGGCACTGGTTTCCAACATTTATTTTCAAGATTTAGCTATTACAAAGCTAAAGTGTGTGTGCTGAAGTGTGGTTTCCTTAATTTCTCTCTCAGTGAGTTTGTTGTTAGTGTACAGAAGTGCTATTGATTTTGGAGTGTTGACTTTTTATTCAGCTACACTACTGAATTTTGATTATTCAATCTAGAAGTCTTTTGGTGGAATTTTTTTGGGGGGGTCTTCTATGTAGGGTATCATGTCATCTGCAAATAATGATAATTTCACTTCTTCCTTTCCTGTCCTTATTCCTTTTATTTCTCTCTCTTTTCTAATTACTCTGGCTAATGTTTCCAGAACTATATTGAATAGGAGCAGTGATAGTGGACATCCTTGTCTTGTTCCTGATTTTAAAGTGAAACCTTTCAGTTTTGTCCATTTATTATGATGTTGACTGTTGGTTTGCCATAGGTGGCTTTTAGCAGATTGAGGTGAGTACCATGTATTCCAATTCTCTGTAGGGTATTTATCATGAATGAGTGTTGGACTTTATCAAAAGCTTTATTGCATCTATTGGGATGATCATGTGATGTTTGTCTTTGGCTCTGTTGATATGGTGTATTACATTTACTGGTTTGCATACGTTGAACCATCCTGCATTCTTGGGGTGAATCCTGCAAGATAATTTTCTGAAAAGGAAAGCAATATAGCAGCATTTCAATGAGTGTATATAGAAAATATAGCTTAGGAGGTGGATTACAAACTTTCTTATTGCAAGACCATATCTTTTTTTCTTTAGAACTGAAATAATAATTGTTCTAAAGGGACAAGGGACATAGTTCAGTGGTAGAACCCTTGTCTAGAAAGCAGAAAGCCCTAGATTTGATCCCTGGCACAGCCAAGGGAGAGGAGAGGAGAGGAGACAGGAAGGGAGGGGAGGGGAGGGCAGAGGAGGGGAGAATAGGGGACGGGAGAAGGGAAGGGAGGACAGAAGAGAAGAGAAGAGAAGGGAAGAGAAAGAGGAGGAGAAGAAGAAGCAAAAGAGAAAAAAGAAAGAAGAAAAGAAGGTATACTGCCAAAGAGGGCTGCCTGGACTAGGTGATCATTTGAGACCATTTTCTGCTGCAGGACCTATGACGACAATAACTATCACGATTGGGCACTGTTATTGGCTAGGCACTCTTCTGAGTACTTTACATGTGTAAACTCACCCAATCTTTGTAACCTCAGAGAAAGCATTACAGATTTTCCAGAGTGAAGCTGAAGCATGAAAAAATGGACCCCTAGAATCTTATGCTTTAGCTTATACATCAGGCCACCTCATTAGGTCTCAGTTTCGCCTTGATCTGCAAGTACTTGAACATATTCCTCTGTTTTCCAGCTTCCTGCCTGGAAAAAATATATAATGCTTCTTCTGAGGTCACAAAGATTTGAGGAGTTCAAACATGTAAGGTACTCCAAAGCTTGCCTCGCAGATAATAATGCCGAACATTATTTTTCCCCATGATTTTTTAAAATCTTGTAACATTATTTTTAACTTACAAAATGTCTAAGAGGGTGTATCACTCATTAGATTAAATATGTGATTATTGATTTCATCTTATATGAACCCAAAGAATAGTTGGCCAGGTAGTGTGTCAGCGTTTGCCTTCACAGCTGGATGAGTGCAAGGGTCTTCAACTGTCCCTTGGAAAAGTGTGCTGAGTTATGAATTCAAAATCTTGTAGTAGAATAAAGGAGTCATCCTTGTCTTTTCCTCATGACAACTCCATTAGAGAGTATCAGCAGGGAATTGAATATTTTAATTAATGATTTTATCATACAAACTGCCTGCACTTTTCTTTTGTTGCACTTTTGTACATAGTGAATTTCTAACTTATCAAAAGCAAATACCATTGTTTCCAAAACATTCACATACCAAAATGTGATTTCCCCCAAAATCATCCTGAGAGTCATTTATCTTATCTAAGTATTTAGCTCATACTCATGAGCTGTAGAACTGTATTCTTTTTAACAATATTGTTCATATATCAGTAAATCCATCCTTTCAAATCATTTTCCTCTTGATGAGGAGTGTTAAGAATGTAACCTAGATGAGAGGAGGGGGTATAGGACATGCGAAGACAATTAAGTTGTGTTGTTCACATGTACCAATGCCTCATGATAAATGCATCCATTATGTACTGCAAACAAGTACTGATACAAATAAAAATTATAACAAAAGAACGTAATCTAAATCATTTCATTGACTATTATTTTAAAACTCTAGTCCTCTCTTCTGACAATTCATACTGCAATATAAAAACTATGAAAGAATAATATCACTTTCAAGTTTTTAAAAAAATTATGGAATTTCTATAAATATTTTATGTATAACATACAATATGTAAGACATACACATAATTTTTAAAATACTTAAGTGTGTATGCACTATAAAAACATAGATCAGATTTAAACATGACCATATATATTTCTGTTCCCTGGTAATATAAAATTCAAATTTGTAATCCTCTGGATCAGACAAATATATAGATAATTATAAATGGTTATATATGGGGGGTGACTTTGTTTAGTCAGTACCAAAGATAAAGTTAGATTTATATAAATCCTGGCAGAGTAGTAAAAAGAGCTTTTGTTTTTTTTTTTTCAAACTCCACCAGAATCTTTAGAGCCTGGGAATAGGGTGGGGCCTAATAGTTTATATTTTACTCATCTGATCTAGTTCTTAAGACCCCAAACCTTGGAAAACACAGGCTGGGCTGTTCAAGAATCCAGGTGGAGAAATCTGTGAATTAGCTCTTCCATTCTATGACAATACTTCAGCTCCCTACTGTTAAGATGCATGATGTCACTGGATAGAGGCATGTAGGGATGAGCTACAATTTCTTAAAATCATACAGTAGCTACTTAGAAGGTAATTTAAAGGTCATGAAGACCAACCTTAAGTGAATTCTTAATGTTTCTTCAGGTTCTGGCTCACCCTCTGGCCATCACCTCCTGCTCATCAATCCCTTAGTTGGACGTATGTGCCTATCACATAAAGCTGACTTAATTAAATAAGAATGCACAATATATTTAAAGAAGGCAATGTATTTTAAAAAAAAATTATTCAATCTCCCAAACAGTCATTTTTGGCCTTTCTCACATATTTTTTGGACTGACAAGTGACTATAATGATTCATACATAATTTGCATGCTTATTTATTCCCTAAGGCACAAAAAATCCAAGTTAAGGCTACAGAATTACTGTTCTTCAGTTGTCATCATCAGGTGTTATTCAAGGTACCATGTGCACAGAAAAAAGATGAAATTTTTATGAGAAAATTTAATGGGTTGCTGTTATGTCTATTTAAGTAGACAGTTCACATCAGTCTTCAAAACCGCATTAGCAGCTAAATGTTATTGTGATTATTGATGGATTTTAGGACCAAAGCAACCCTGAATTATTTAGTCTGTGATTGAATTGTGCAGTATAATTTTGTTGTATTTCAACAAAAAAATTCCTGTAATTCAGGGTCTGGGAGACATTAAGAAGTTATATATTGATTCCTTTTTCCCCCTCAAGTAATCAATTTAGCTACTATGGTCTTCATTTCCCAAAAGACTGTAATGTCTATAAAAAGATTATTTCTATAGTGTGAAATTCTGTACATTAAAAATGCCATCAGATGTTCTTGAGGTCCAAAAGTCAATCTATATTATTGCAACTTTAGAAAGAAAAGTAGTAACAAGAACTGACCCCCATAAAAAAAACAGACCTAAAATACCAGAAACACTGGACATAAACAGCCTTAGGAACTGTTTGTAAGAGCTTAACCCCACTAGATCCCACGTTTATATTCTGAATATGTGTTATGGCTTGTGTCTAGATGTTCTCCCTAGGCCTCATGCAGTCGGAAGTGTGACTTTTTCAGAGGTGGCTAAGTCTAGAGTGTATGACTTATTCATAGTGCAATGCGGGGATTAAGGGTACTAGAATTAAGGGTGTGTGATTACTAAACCAATCCACTGACTGATTTGGCACCACTGTAATTTCTGTAGCCCGGATACAATATAAGGGACAGAAAGAGGCTTGTCTTGCCCCTTGCTGCTTTGCTACCTTCTGCCCACCATGAACTGTTTAACCTCTGTGATGCCCATGTCTGTGCCACCCTGCCTTGAAGCCAGCTGACTATGGAATGAAACTTCTACAAACTGTGAGCCAAATAAATCTTTCTTCCCTTAACTTTTAGCTTCGAGTATTTTGTCTCAGCAACAAGAACAGTAACTAAGACAATAAGATAAGAAAGAACACATTACTGCTTTTAATTATTATCTACCACATAGACTGGGCATTTGCCCTTGACCATAGGAAACCATGAAATTTTAACACTGAAGGACTCAGATTATTTCGTCTCAAGTTGATGAGAAAAGTATAGGCCACCTGATATTAATGGCTCATTCAACAGTACTTACTGAGAGTCTAGAGTCTGGGGAACCAGACAGAAAGCAATGAACCAACTAAAATGCTTTTTTGTAACTCATAAATTGCACTCGTGTAGGAGAGAGCACATAGTGAAAAAAGTAAATAAACATTTTCTTCTGTGGTTGAAAATCTACAGAGACAAAGACGGTGAGGGGAGGGTTAGAGGGAGACGTGAGGAGAGCTGTGTTGCTCTAGGAAAGGCACCCGGGAGAGGGTCTCCGACCGGGTGACCCCGGAGGGCAACCCGTGTGAAACAAGGGAGGAAGCCATGCATACATCCGCGTGGCTCTGCTGCTCTGCAAGAATCTGCATCTCTTGAAGGCCGAAACACAAATGAAATTTCTTTGACCCACTCCACACCTTCTGTTAGAGTCTTGCACACAACAGAGGTTTGATAGATATTAGGGCAAACGAGAAAGGGAGAGAAAAAAAGGTGATTGTGATTGAGCGTGGACGACGTAGCTAAAGATGTACCTTGTCTTCATACAATTGTCTTACATGCTCTGTATGTGTTTTGGCCTACTAGTCTGGTTTTAAATCTGTAATATGATAATTAGCTTTCTAAATTCTTATAGGCAAATAAATGAATGTGATGCTGGCAAAATAAAAAGGGGGTGGAGGGAAGAGGGAAAAACAGAATTGAAATGTGTTATGTACGTGTAACAATTCCCTACAATGAATATAATCATTATGTATTGCAAACATATACTAATAAAAGTCAAAACAAAAACCACTTAAAATATTTTAATTGCTTAAAAGTTCTTTGGCTGGTATCCTGTATAATCACTAATATCTCTTTCTGTTTTTAAAGCATAAATATGACTACTAACCTCATGAGACAGCAGTACAAGTCCTACCACACCACAATTTCTTCCTAATTATTCTACTTGCCTCAACCAGCATGACAAATTTCATAGAACAATATAGAAAACCCACATTAATAAATGGCAAAGAAATTCATGCTATGATGTCCTCAAATTCTAGCATACAAAGATCAGCAGTCTTCAATCATTCCCTTGATTTATCAGCCCCAGAAAAGGGACAAATCTGCAGCTGTTTTAGCAGTGATTATCTTACTAAAGCTTGCAGGTAAGTACTGGAGATAGGAGTTATAACACCAACCAGTGAGAGGCTTCATCTGCCAAAACTAAGCAACATTACATTCATGCAGATAACACTGCATACTTATAACATGCCAGACCCTGAGAATCTAATGCAAAACACAGTTTCCCTCCTCAAAGGTTTTATTTGCTGGTGCATTTCAAACGAAACATTCTCCGCAGGAGATGAATAAGCAGAAGCAATGCACCACTGCTAGCCAGCTTTTCTTGGAGAAATAAGACATTCAGGGTGGAAGAGCCTGGTGAAACAGAGCTCCACACTAAAGTATTCTACTGTCTCAAAGATATCAGATTCCTTGGTTTAGAAATTTCAACTCCATTTGATTTTCAGAACAGAGACAAAGGTGTTAGGGACCGAGAAGCTCACTGAGCTGAAGTTATCGGGCAAGAGTCACACACAAATATATGTGCACACACAGACACATACACGCAAGAGCAGGTATAGTACAGCTCTGCCCACCAGTATTGCTCCCACGTGGGAGTTTGTCTACCTCTTCCACAGCTTAACTTTTATAGTTATATGCTCTTCTATGATGTGCTGGTGTCCTCAGGTCAGTGATTTCTGGATGGACCATTAAGAGACAAGAGCATTAGTCAAGAAGCATATGGGTGTGAAAGAAAAAATAACCATGTCATAATTTGGACATGTTCAAATCACAAATTTTCAATGATGGTTATAGATTTCTGTTCTGAGTAAGTCCTTCCCTTATAGCAGGAAAGAGAAACCCTACCACATCTGTGTTTGCCCTTCTGCACTGGTTCTTATTTCCCAGATCACTGCTAAGGTAGGACAGTCAACGCTAAAGCTGGTCCTCTGTTCTTTTCAGAAGAGTATTTGATTGAATGTATTTTCCATCTCATTTGTCCTTTGTGCCCTCTGCTTGATTGTTTTGTTGAGGCACCAGCATTTTTTAATGACTTCCTAACTTGACACTTCATAAGAACAGATGTGTCAAGCTGCTGTCTGATCTTTCCCCAGTTATGTGTCTTTTCTGTCCAGTTCTGATGGGAAATCTGACAGACACTCTGATCATGCTGCAATTCTGACAAGGGAAATCCAGATGAAAAGACTATTGGCTCCACACAAATAACCTAGAATTTCTCCCTCTTTCCCATCCATAAAACAAATGGTTGTGCTAATTTGCAAAGTAGAGCCACAAAAAGAATGATATATAGTGCTTAGTCAAAACAATAAAATCATCTGCATGTTCTACACAGAATAGTGAATCACTGCCCACAAACAGCTATTTCCTATTTAGAATATCATTTGCACTTTCTTAAAATAATATATTCTTTTATTGCTTTCTAATTAAACAGTGTAAAGTGTGCAGTATTTTTATAAAACCAGAAAATTTAATGCCTAGATATACAATGAAAGAATTGGTTCTGGGTTATGATTTAGGGTCCCAAAAGAAAATTAAACAAAATAAGGTAAAATAATAAAAGCAGAGAATAATCAGAAGATACCCTCTCTCTGTTAAGTCACCAGTTCCAGAGTTTCCCAACCTGCTCAGTGATTTCTTTTATTCACAAGAGCCATTCACAGAGACATATGGATAGATTTCCTTTTTCTTTCATTTTTTTTATTGACACATAAAGTCATATATATTGTATAACATCCAAATCCAGGTAAGCACTTGTAGCTCCTAAAACGTATATCATTTGTGAGTAAAAATGTGCAAAATCTTTTCTTCTAACTTTTTTGATTTCTTATTTGTAAATTTCTGTATCTCCTTTGCAAGGATAGAATAAAGAGAAAGAATGGATATTAAAATATTTATAAATTTGAGTTGCCAGTCAGCCTGGGATTCTTGTGATCAGTTCAGATAGAAATTGTGAGTTGGCAAAGTGAAGTTGTGGACTGGCATTGTCTGATGCCAGTTTGTGCTGGACCCCATACTGCTGGGCGCTGGTCTCCACTACTGGTTTTCATTGGCTACTGGTATCTGTAGCATTTTGGTTTCACAGTTCTGCATGTTTCTTCGTCTTCGGAACTGACTTCTCTGTGCAGAGTACTTAGGAGACAGTTCCCACAGATTCACAGGGCTTTTGAAATTCTCACTGCCCAAGAAATAAATCACAAGTGGACTTACAGGAACACCAATGCAATTGTTATTTCAACGGGATCTGTGCTACAGCACAGAAAGGCCAGTACATAGGAGGGAAGCTGTGCTAGACAAAATCCCTAGACATGGCTGGGAAATGCTGCATATGTAGCAAATTCTGAGGCTGTTTTAGGGAAAGTGAAGACTAAAAGCTTGCTATGAATGCTGGGTATGAAAATAAGGGGCCCAGATCCCTGCCTTTTTTATCTTAGCTGCTCCAGGTTGCCCTCTCTATTCTTCAGAGATGAAACAGAATCTCCCGAGATTGCAGGACTGGATGAGAGGCACCACCCTGCCTGGCTGTACTCAGGTTATAGTGGAAAATGGCACTTTGATAGCCACGGAGGACACTAAAGCAAAGTATTCCAGTCCCTTAGGATGCAAAGGGGAATAAAGGGAAGGAACAGGGAGGGGCTATCAGCTACCAACCAAACCATACTCACACCATCCAACAAGCCAGGGAAAACAAATCAGTCTCATCTTGTCTGTCTCATTTGTACAGCATCACAAATAGGCAAGTTACTTCCATACTTGTGGCTATATTACAAAACTAAACATAACCAACACCCTAATATTAATTCTTGATTGGCATGGTGGCACACGCCTATGATCCTAGCACTCAGGAGGCAGAGGCAGGAAGATTGCCATGAGTTTGAGGCCAGCCTGAGTTACACAGTGAGTTCAAGGCCAGACTGAATTACATACTGAAACTGTGTCTCAAAAAAAAATTAATTCTTACTTCTGAATTTAAAATGTTAGGTATGTATAATGCATATGTCATTTCCAGATAAGAAGTATTAGTACGTGAATATGGTAGAAAGGGTGTTATTTCTTCGATCTAAACTACCAGAGTCTTGACACTTGGTACCCAGCTAGCTCAGTTACAGATCAACACTAACAGATCAGCTATCCATGAAGTTCCTTAATGCATGCCTCTGTGAAGACAACAACTAAGTCTATATTGTAAAAGTTAGAATTGTAGACACTTCAAGTACACATGGACTAGAACTCCAGACAAACACAACAAAGTATAAAGTACCCAAAGTGCTCTCCTGTCACTAACTGCCTCTCTTTAGTCTTCCTTGCTGAAAAATGGGTGGAACTAGGAAAAAGAAGGGTGGAAGTAGGGGAAAAAGGGAGAGAGAAAGAAAGAACATTTGCTAACCAGGCAACACACATTTGGTCAAGTGGAAGGCACACTCAGGATGGACAAAAGTAGGGACTAACCCAGTTAGTTTCTCAGCGCAAATGAAGGATGCAAAAGTGCTTGTTACATGCGAGTAATGCTTGGTTGATTTTGTGTAAATGGAATATATAACCATTCCCATCTCCATTTGATTGATATTTCATGTTTGTGTGTCTGACCAGTGTCATAGTTCACTGGTCATGTATGCATTGGTCAGGTATGCACACCTAAATGATACTTCCCAGAGACTGTGCATCCTGGTACTTAGGAAAGAAGATTTCTCTCACAGAGCCTTCAGACTTTCAATTTGTGGCCTTTGCATGAACAAGAAGTATTACATGTGACATCCTCAATCAGCAAATGACTGTTGGATTCCATTTTGAATTTTGGCCCATCTAGTTAGTCAAGACACTTTCTGGAGTTTGAGCTTTTCTTAAAATTCATGTCTTTTTGACTGGAGGATCTTTCTGTGTCCCGCTTGCCTGTATCCTTACCTATTTTGCACTGAAACAATTGCATCCATGTTTTTTTCCTTATCATCAAACAGAAAATTTAAATTTTTCTAGAATTGTTCAAAGTTCAGGTTTTGAAAAGCAATGTAATTGTTAAGTCTGCTGTGAAGATGGCTTCCTCCAATATTGCTAAAAAGTGCAACTCCCTTTTATTTTGATTTTAAGTTTTGATTTCCTCTACACCAACATTGCCTGAGACTTTTTCTGTTTATGAATAGATATTTCTCAAAAATATACCTGTTTAACAATTGTTTAGATTTACAACCTACCTTTCAAACTTACAGCCCTCTTTTTTTGTACAACTTGCTTAGAGTCAATGCCTTTTTGTACTGTAAGCCTTGTTTATACAGTGCTATAATTTTTAATGACTGTACTGCACAGTGCTGTAGTTTTATGTTCTTTTATACATTACTGTACTGCATGTAAGGGTTATGCAAATAAAAGCAAAGTCATCAAGTTGGAGCTTCTTTTGACCATTTCTTTGTCCTGGGTATTGTAATACATATATACTATGTACAATTCTTCATTTAGCAACCAATTCATTTAATGACCTATGGACTGAAACTCAGTCATAAAAGGAAAAAATGTAATTTTTCCAGCATCATGTAGCATGCTAGACTGACACATGAAGTATTTCTTTTTTTGGTATTTTGTTTATTTATGCCTTACTTGTACAGCATTATGTATGTGTATGTGCGTGTGTGCATGCATGGATGCAAAAGGTCTCTAGACATAGAAAAGATGCTGGGATGCTTCTAATTACAGCAGCCTGAAACTCGCTTATGTACAGTACTATTAACTGTATTACATAATGTGTCATTAACTGTATTATGCCTTCTGTCTTATAAGTTATATGTGTTTTATTTTTAAGATCTGAATTCTAACATTTGCCAAAATATTAGTAGTCAAGCCAAGGTTAATAAAATTTATAATTATAATAGTTAACTCAGTGGACTATTAGAAGTTTTGGATCCAAAAATAAAAAAAAACTAGAAGAAGAACAGAAGAAATATTTCTCTGATGTTTGTGTAGAGTCATACCCTTTTAAAAAATAAATACTGTACAAAAAGCCAAAAATAGTTCAGGAAAATCTTGCTAAATTAATGCCTTTTTAAACTTTCATTGTATGAAATCTAACAATTGTCAATGCTGTAGCTATCTCTCTAATAAAGACCACTTAGTTTAATTTGAGCCAAATGAAAAGACAATATTTATTTTACAAAAAATCAATTATTAATAGTTGTTTGATTTAGTTCAAGACAAGGAAAGAGCCATCTGTGCTTTGCAGCTTCTTTTTCTATTCTAGGTTTTATTTTGTTTTGTCTCCATCTTGTTTCTTACTAAATTGCATCTATTTATCACCCATGCCTCATTTTCCCTCTATACACCATATATTGACAATTAGCCTATATGTCATTCTTGCTCAAGACTACAGAAAACTACATACTTTTTAAAGCTTCAAGAACTCTTCAGGATTAAAGCCCAGCAGAAAACTATTCTCTCTGGATCTGCATTTTACAATCCATTATTTATTATTGTTGCTTGCCCTCCCCAAATATTGTTCTTTATGCTGCTGTGAGCAATAAATATAGTCCAAACTCATCACCATTTTTCCTTTTTCTCCCAAACCTAAAACCCAAAGGAAGACTCACTTTCCATTCTGCAGGTGATACTGGCATGACCAGCACATTGATCACTCTGACACCCACTATCTGACTTCTGCTTTGGCATGCCTAGTGCATGTCATTCCTGTGAATTCACACATAAACCTCTGCTGCTTCTCCCTCCCCCAGGACCTTCGTGTCTGAATGAGTGACCTCAGAAAAAATAATAAATGAAACATCAAATTGTTTTCTAGCTCGCTTGGCTCATACTAATCTTTACTGTTCTAGACACTTCCAATATGTATCAACAGAATCAAATTCAAGACACAGAGCTCTCCTACATAGTTTTAACTATTAAAGAGCACTTTCTTTTTTTTTACTATTTCTAAGAGTCTCTTGCTTCCCTTCCAAAAGGTATTTTATTTATTACTGAGGGAACAGCAGAAAAATAATTGTCTCTTTTAAATCATGAAATATATGTTGTCCAGCAATGTGAAAAATAAGAGAACAGAAATAAAAGTCACAGGGTAGAAGAAGCATACAAGAAAATCAATTCTAGCAACATAGAGAGGGTGTCATTTAATCATTCTGTTTTACTCAGATACTAACCAGAAATCACTCAAAGTCCATCTTACTTTCCAAGTTGAACAGTCTACCAAACAGCATTTTCAGTAGGAATGTGTTGCTCTTTTCTCAGATGAAATAAGCTACGGTTTAACTTAGGAAAATCAGTCATGGTAGGTACCACATCTGTCAAAAGTAAGATGTTACATATAAAATTATCATCCAGGGAAAGGTTTAAAAACCTTAAAAGACAGATTTAGTAGCCCAGCTTCAAGTAGTGAGTTCAGGGAATCAATATGATAAATAAAATCATTATTCATAACAGTAAAACATTGTTGCCCTCAAAAATATCTGAATAGCACACATTATCTGGAATACAACCAGTCCAGGAAATATAAAGCCACAACTCAAATCCACTGACTCATGTACATTCTAACAAATAACTTGTATTAGCTGGTTACTTGTATTAACATGAAAGTTTCAAAAAATATTCATGATTAGATTGAGATTTCTGTCCTTAACTTTGTTCTCATTGTGTTTTTTAAGGAAAGATTGTATTGTAATTAGAAGAATTTTTAACCCTAAAAATGGAAATAAAGGGGTTGGTGTACCTTAAGAATAGCAAATACGAAGAGACTCACAGAAAAGTATGCCACAGCAAGCATATGCCAAATGAGGAACAGTAGTGATAGAGAGAACCCAAGGAAGTACTTTCTGTAGCTTTGAGGTAGGCAAAAATTTTATATGAAATACAAAACTCACAAACCATAAAGTAAAAATAAAATCAGACTTCATCAAAATTTAAAGTGGTTCTACACAAATGACAACGACAAAAAAACTGAAAAGGCAAGCCATACTCTGAGATATTCACAGTGCTTACATAGGACAAGCTCACATAGGACAAATGAATTAAATTCAAAATGTAGAAAGATTCCTACAAATCAAATAGTAACCTAATTTCTAAAATCAGCAAAAGGAATCCAGGCATAGTGGTGCTTGACTGTAACTCCTACACTTGAGAGAATGAGAGAGGTGGATTGAAACTCTGAGGCCAGCCTGGATTATGCAACAAGGACACCTTCTCAAAAATAAACACCGGGGTGTGCCAGGTGCTTGGCCCTGCCTCTGGGGTGTGCCAGGAGCTCCACTCGGCCCCCAGGGCTTGCCAGGCGCGTCTCCTGGCCCCCAGAGCTCCACTCAGCCCCCAGGGTGTGCCGGGTGCTCCGCCCAGCCCCCAAGGCATGCCAGGAGCTCCACTTGGCCTCCGGGCTTGCAAGGTGCTTTCCCCAGCTTGGGGCAGCAGGGGCGTGGTGTCCAGGCGCTTTGCCTGGCCCCCAGGAAGGCCCTGAAGACTTGCCTGAGCCTATAGACACGGACGTGCTGACAGAGTCTGGAGGTTCGCCTGCCCGACTGGACACTCGATGACTGTGAGGGCTTGCCAAAGGGCGCTTCTCCACTTCCTGCCATAGTAATTTGCGCACACCCACGTAATATACAGCATATTTAGAAGTAGCCAAGTCTCTGCCCAAAGTAAGAGCATGAGGGAGTAAATAAACCAAAAGTGCAGTTATTACCAGTGGAAAGATCACTGACAGGGTGGTAGAACAATGGAGGTGATGTGGAGAAAACTGATTAATTGAGCGAGCCATCGATATAACTGAGTAATAAAGACGAAGATAACATTATGTAATACAACATCCAGTGGTAACCCTCTACTATTTTCTCCGTAATCTGGTATTTCCTTTATTATTTTTGTGTTAACAAATGCAAAGACAACTCTATGTAATACAGCATCCAGTGATGGTTTCCTATTGTCTCCTCTGTAATTTGGTATATCCTTTATTGATTTTGTTATAACAAATACGAAGATAACATGTTATACAGCATCCAGTGCCAATTCCCTACTATCTCCTCTATAACTTGGTATTTTCTGCATTGTTTCTGTGTTATTCTGGGTTTTTTTGTCCTAAAAATAAAATTTTAAAAAAATTAAAAAAATAAACAAACAAACAAAAAAAAAAAAACAAGCAAAAACTTGAAAGCTCATCAAAAGATATATACAGTTGGCCACTGAACACATGAAAAGATGTTTAGTATCCTTTGTCATTAGGGAAATGCGAACCAGTGGGCTATGGCATAGATTAATGTGAAAAGGGGCAAGAGGGAACTTTCTATAGTGATAGTGAACTTTTGTATCTTGCTTGGGTACTGGTTACACAGGTATATATAGATCTGTGCATTTTACTGCTATAAATTATACATCCATAAAGAGGTGTTTATCACTTCATTGTTTTCAAAGCATACTCATATATCACGTCACTTGCAAGACAGGACAGCCAGGTTACTCATTATTATGGACTGTATAACTGAGGACCTGAAAACACAGAGAAATGTGAAGTGCCGAAGTCTCTTGAACCCCTGTGGGTCTTTGGCCAGTATTTAATTGTCTTTATACTATGTTTCCATTTCTCCCAACAAGTGGGACTTGTGCGATCAATGTTGATATAGAAAAAAGTTAATGACTTTAAAAGTGCTGAGAAAAACTTTTCTTCTGTGGTTGCTATTTGAATGGGAAATATAAACTTTGCATATCAAATATATTCTTCAGTCTCTTGACCACTGTGCTACAGGATGGGGTAACATCCTAGAGAGGGAACTGGAGACTATAAGAGAAAACAGGCTTCCTTTCTGGCTTGGACACTCTCTTCTGCTCAGAATCAAGGGGGGAAAAAGACAAGCACTGAAAGATGAGAGAGAACCTAGAGAGTCCTACATCAGAGCCAACCCAAAGAAAGAAGAAAGACTACCATGTAGCCCTGGGTCAGCTTAGTCACTGTGACTGTTCATTTTTATAGCCAAGGTATCATCAAGAAAACAAAAGAATTAGGCCTGAAATTGTAGGGTGATGGGCAGAGCTCAGGATGGAGCTCCTGATAGGAAGATTTTTCCAGACTTTCAGGCTGCTTCTGAATAACAAGATGCATCGCTAGTCCTCTGACTGACTCTCCAGCTCTGCAGTGAAGGGAATGATATATTCGTTGGAGCTAACGTATGTATGAAACTTATATGCATGGAATGAGCTAAATTGTCCCTTAATTGGAGTAATTGCTAATTAAATAAGAATGCATTTGGGAATAATTAATCACAATTAGGTTTATATATGCATGAGTAGTAAACATATATTGCTGCTTTGAATTTTGTCCAAAAGCCCAGCCTGGAACTACCTACCAAAAAGACAGATATACCAGGAGGGGAAGATGTGCAGAGAGGTGGTTCCTGCAATAATTTAAGGTGGAAATTAAGTAGCCCAGTTGTTGTCCAGCCCACAGCACACCAGAGTCATAGGTGGAGGCCTCAATAAGATACCACCATGCCAGAGGCCCTCGGTAATCGGCCTAAACGGAGGGAGAAGTGTAAGCTGCATGAATTGACATAAAAGCTCCCCATGTAGATCTGATGTTCAGCCCAGGATGGAGAACTACTTAGTTAAGCGGATTAGAGAGGACAGCTACTCAAATGAAACCCAAGTTCATAGACCAGCACGCCAAAGCGAGTTGGCATCCATTTTCCTAGAGAAAGAAGAAACATGTTCAGAAAATTATTTCACTTTCTAGTTATATGGAAAGTCAAGGAGGAAACAGCAGAGTGTGCAAGGCTGTTTATTTGAGACATTCTCCTAAGAAAAATGTGGCACCATAGGAATCTCACTGCTCCAGCTGCTCCCTGCACATCTCATTCTGCTGTTGCTTAGGCAAAGTAGACACGGGCTCAGGCTGTTGCTGTGCAACCTCCGTGTCAGTTACTGCCACACTCCCCACTTTGCCCTACACAACCTTAGCTGTAACCTTCCCGCTAAGGTAACCTAGATAAATTACCCAGGTAAATCCGGAGTGCCCTACCAAAAAACTTTCACTTCACTGCTGCCTACACTGCTACTGCAAAGTTGTGCATGTGTATCCTCTGAGCAATAAAAGACATATAACTTAAAGGAACTGTAAATGTGTAATGGTTTGATCAATCTTGCATGCCTATAACTGGTTATATGTGCAATCATTTTGAAGATGACATTAGGTAATATAGCAACCATTGTTCATATCCTATTACCATGTTTTGAAATTCTGTATTATTGTTCTCTATGCTGTTTAGTTTATATATTTGTTTTTGTTAATTTGAGTTTTTTAAATGAAAAACAAAATTTATATATATAGATAGATAGATAGATAGCTGGAATAAGTGTATTGCTGATGTCTGTGGTTTATTGAAAGGAACAGTCAAAGTGTAAAATTTTCTTTTTTCTTGACCAATTTTGCATGCTTGAATTTGGTAATCAGAACAGCTGATCCAAAAACTACAATATGCAGTATAAGAACTATCGTTGAACTCCTATCATTTGATGTGGTGAAGCTCTGCATCATTTCCATTTTTTTTATTGCTTGTTACTATCTTTGACTGTTTGATCAATCTTACATTTTAACGTCTGGCAGAGTGAGCAACATCGTTGAAGATAACAGTATGTAACATAGCAACCATTGTTAATTCCTATCATTTTATTTTGAGGTCATGTATCATTTTTGTGTTGATTTGATTTTCTCTTCATTGTTGTTTTGTTAGTTTTTTTAGTTTTTAAAATAAAACAAATTTAAAAGAAGAAAAATTACGAGTATAAAATCCCATTCTTAGATTCACATTAGAGATTAAAAATATAATATTGACAACTGTGAAAGAAAGAGCCCTTTTCATAATTTTCTTCCAAAAACTTAATTTTTCATTGGATAAAGAGACACATGCCTGTAATCTTATCCCTTTGGGAGGCTGAGGCAGATAATTCACAGGTTAGAACCCAGTCTGTACAATTTAGCACATTGGTGAGACAGTCTCAACTAGTTTCTCTTAGTTTATTAAAAAGAAAGTTTTATGCTATTATCTGTTTAGTTCTTTGTAAGAGAAATTTTTTGTCAATGTCTTATACTCTGATTAACTACTTTGAGGATAAAGACTCAGTGTTCTAACAATTGTCATTTGATTACTATTTTGTTAAGAAATTTTTTTTCATAAAATTAAAAATATATTTTAAAAAATTAAAAGACTAGAGTTCAAGCTCCAGTATTGCAAAGCAAAAGACAATAAAATTACACTAAAATTGTAAAATTCTCCAGGTGGAAATTTCTTTTAATCTCAAGAGGAATTTTGACAGCTCACAAAATATTCCTTCTAACATTCCCCTCTGGACATTAATCTAAGGAACTAATTATGGACACACTCAAATATGTATCTATGAGCTTAATCATACCATTGGAACAAATTTACATATCCATTGATAAGATAAAATCATTAAAACTGTTCTACTAAAATGTGAAATGATGATGCAAGAATATTTTATAAAATTAATATATGTTTAAATAAATGTTAGGTCACAAAGTACACTGTATATTATAGTATTACTTTCTGGTAAATGTAAGTGTAGAGAAAGTAAAGGTTAAGAAAATTAGTTGAGTGAAGAAACACTCCTGTACTGTAGCTTTCTGTTGCTTATTAACTTGCATCTAGTTTGGTATCTCTTATTTAAGACAAAAGCATAAAATCATATAAATCCTTATTGATTTATACTTTCAATATTTATAATAATATTTATAATAATAAATAACATTGCTTTTCAATGTTATTTGCTTTTGTGTATTTGTTTTTCAAATAATTTAGCTGCTATCTGGTATATTTCTTTTACTAAGCCCCCCAACTTTTTTTTAAGTAACTGCAAATAAATACACCAACCATTAACACCAATTGCTTGAGAACCTGTCTGGGATATGAGAATTGCACTGGCCTTGTGTGGTCTGACAACAAAACAGCAGTCCCTTGGATTTCTGTTCTGCTTAGAAACCTCTATGCTTTTTAGTCATGTCTCTTTCTGTGTTTGGAAACAAAGGAACTTCACTAACAACTTTGTTTTGTAAGATTTTTCTATGTGCACTTGCACTTAGTTCTCAACAACCCACATCCTAAAACCACCAACTAACACTCTTAACTACATTGTATCTGCAAATGTCCAAGTACCATTCAGCACCGGAACTCACATCAACTTCCAAATTTCACAGTGAGAAAAGAAGGAAGATGAAATTTCAAGATTCCTGAACCTATTATCTTGAGGTGCTAAAAGCATTTCTGTGAGAAAAGCAACTGCTAACAGCTACAGTCGGATATATCTTTTCCCTCCCATGCTTCCTCTAAGGGCCAACAAGGTATAATTTCCTGCGATGTTACCCACTGCTTCTGCCTCCAGACTGGAAAATACTCTGCAGCCTTTAATCCTACATACTCTTAGTGGCATATGTTCATTGAAAATATTTTACAGGGAAACCTGGGCAGAGAGACAAAAGATATATATGGAAGAGCTCAAGGGTTGTCTTTGATACCCACATCTGGCCAGAGAAACCATGAAATGACTACAAGATCCATGAGACAGGCGCTGCATATCGTTGCCCATTCTGTCCTCAGCCCCTGACATATAGAAGTGTTTGATAATACATGTAGAATTAAGAGAATACAGAAATGGACAAGTGGATGAATAAATGAATGACTGAATGATGTTCCCTGAAATTTTTCATAAAATACATAATATAACAACCATTGTTAATTTCCTACCACTTTGCCCCCTAACTCTGTATTGTTTGTACTGTTCTTATACTATCTTGTAAATGGATGTCTGTTTGTTAATGTGTTTTCCTTCTTTTATTTTTAAAATTAATTTTAAAAAAGAAGTTATGGCTTTGTAAAAAAATAATAACCTGTCAAATTGTATGCTGAAGAAGAAAAAACACAGCAAAAATTAAGACCACCTCAAAGATCAATAAGTGATATCAGATGTTTTCTTAATGAATTTTAACAGATAAAAGAGCAGAGATTGCACAAGACCCTGAGCAGAAATGGGAGAGGCCTCCATTAGAGGCTGGACCTCCAGGAGCACAGGGAGTAAACCCTAACCCATTTCAAACTGCTGGCTAGAGAACATGCGAGCCACCCACAGCACCCTGATATATCAGATATACCTACAAATTCCATAAGAGACTTATGGGTCTGTCCCCTGGTGCGTCAAGGTTCTACTTGCCAAAACAGATGACTCAGAAGAGAAGGAGATGCATTTATGCAGAGAGGGCAAGTTTCCTTTGCTTTCTTCAGACTTCAAACTACACAAATCAAGGCAGAACTGAAATTCCCAAAGGAATGAAAATAGGTATATTAGATGGAGAAAACAGATTTTACCACTGCATTGCTGCCTGATTCACCTCTGTCCCTCTTCTTTATTCCTTACTTGTTTAAGATTGTAAGAAAAATGCTCTGATAATCTACTGCTGCGTAATAAACTAAACTAAAATTTAGAGATGATTTTATGATGCCTCAATGTTGTTGGTCAGGAGTTTGGGCTCTGCATAACTTCTGCTTTCCAAAGACAATGTAAAGAAAAAGGAGTAGATACAAAGTGGGAGAAAAATAGTTGTAGAACATATTTCTGATAAAGCACTTATATTCAGAGCATTAAAAAATATCTCTCAAAACCCAGTAATAAGAAAATAAACAATTCAATAAAAAACGGGCAAAGCATTTGAAAAACATTTCACTGAATGAGATATGAATGGCAAATGAGTCCATAAAAAGACACTCAATATCACTAGAGAATAAGGTAATGCAAATCCAAAGTCCAATGACGTACTAATTTGTAGTAATTAAAAGCACTTTGGTGGTTATCTGTTTGGGGGTTGGGGGATAAAGAAGGAGATGGAGGGAAAAAAATCACAAATCAATTTGGGGGATGGTGGATATGTTCATCATTTTTATTACAGTGATGCTTTCACCTGAATATGCACACATCAAAACCCATCAAATTGTATGCTGAAGTCTATGCCGTTAAGTGTACGCTGATCACAGGACACAGGACCTTAATATAAGCTGTTGTTTAAAGAAAGGAAGGGGGACAAAGCAGTCTTGATTTCTCTCAAACTCATCGCACCATAAAAATCACCAAGCTACAAAACTTGGAGAGATACTTGTGTTTAAGATGCCCCAGACAGATTAGCTGTCCAACTTCAATTCACACAGTTATTGGTGGCAGTTCCAAGCCCCTGCCTTCCCTCTTTCCCCCTCCTACTGTCTGGAGAAAAGGAGCCTCTTTACAAATGTGAAAACAATACATTCAGGATGCTTCATAATCAATTAATGTGACTGAGTGTTTGATTTAAATGTAAACTAATACTGTCCTAGCTGAAATGAAGAACATCTAAATAAAGCCTCAGACCAAACTCAGGAGAATCACAGTCAATGAAAATTGAATAGGGGATCCTGGAAAGAAGAGAGCTAGAAAAGAAGAATCTTAAATTCTGTTTGTAAACTCTGCCCAAATCTCTGGGTGATATTTGCTGCCTACAACAGTCAAACAAAAGACAAAAAAGCCAAACTAATAGAGCTCCTGCCTGAGATACAAGGTCAGCAGGCCTAGTCCATTCATTTTAATTGACTTCTGAAACAATCAAATTGATGTTCTTAAAAGAATAGAGTGGAATTTACAGACTCTGCAACACAAAGTTACTAGGTCTAGAGTGCAATACAAAATTCTTACACCTAGACAAAAATCAGGAAAATATGACCGATTTTCAAGATAAAAGACAACAACAGAGACTGACTTAAATATTAACTAAATGTTAGAACTGATACATAAGAAGAACTGTTATAGTTGTGTTCAGTGATATAAAGGACCATGTACGTGGCCTGCACAAGCGTGCTGAGAAATAAGTTCTAGCGTTCCACTGCACAGTAGAGTGACTATAGACAATGAAAATTTACTCAATTTCTAAAATGCTATAAGAAGGGCTTTTAAATGTTTTCATCACAAAAATGTGACAGATGTTAAGGAGATGATGCTTTCCCCAGACAGAAGAGGCCATAGGCGTGTAAAGAGGGTCTTGATAACATTTCAATCCTGGTTCAAGGTGTCTCCAGGTCCAGCTATGCTCACATAAGCCAACAAATACCTATCTTTTTGTTTAATTTAACTTCCATTGCAGTAGTTTCATCTCAAAGCTAATTTTTTTTTAAACAAAGACTTAAGAGTATTAGAAAGGAGGAAGTCACAGTGTTAAATTAAATGGTGCTAGAGCACTTTCAAAGCAAAGGGTAGTTTGAGATGCCAGAACACAGTGAAAAGACATACCTGGCACATGCATGTAACCCACTTTGTCTGCTCGCTTAACTTGAGACTGAACACTGAGAAAGGTGGGAACAGCTATAAAAACTGAGGAATCTTTGCCGAGGTTGGTGAGGAGGCCATGCACTCTTTTATTACAGGATTCATAATAGCCAAGAGTATATGCTTTGCTAAGGATACAGCAATGAGAAAAGTAGTGTGTACACTCATGGAACTTCAGTCTGTAGTTGTGTTACTTCCCACAGAGAACACTATTGCTGCAGCACCTGTCAGGACCAGGAAAGGTACAAGTTGAAACTCATACTCTATGGCATGTGCTTAATACAACTAGTACATATGCTGGATAAGCGGTTAGGTGGAGTGTCACAGAAACAGAGATATCCAGGAATATCAGCCATCAAACAACCACACAGACATGTTGAATGCCGTAACACTTCCTGATAAGGAAGAGGAGGTATGCCTCATAGAACAGGAGCTCAGAAGAGGGAAGTATGTTGATGGTGATAGGAGGCATGTATTTCCAGGGATCCAATTAAGAAATAACCTGCCTACACTCTCCTCTCCACCAATATAAAATATGTAGAGTGGGCCGTAAATGGATACACAATGTCCTAGGGATAGTAAAAGAAACTCACATACTGCTGAGCTGAAGGTCATAGGGAGGCACACAATTACAACAGAGCAGTTGTAGAGTAGAATCTGTAACAGTTTGAAGGTTCTCCCTTGTCCAGAGGACAGTTTGACATGCAGCTTCTCACAGCCAAACCAAGCAGTTCTGTGGCCTCATTTTGTAAGAGAGTGAAATCTCACAGTCCTCTTATGGTATCAGCTGTCATTCAGGCCGTTGCATTTTTCCTGGCAGGCTGGAGAATGAGGTAAAAACATCATCTTTCTCCAATGAGTGCTGGCTCATGGGCCTCTCTGTCAGTTGTGGTACATTGCAAAGTGTTCCCAGAAGGGTTTTCAGCACTGAATGGATTTTATGGGGGCAAAATTCTACACAAATTGTAGAGAAAGTATCTTCTTTTGTTTGCGTCAGATGCCTTCAGATTATCTGAGTTATTTGTGTTGCTAACAAGCCCTGTTTCCTGTGGAAGCTGTCCACCTGGCATAGGCCCCTGTAGTCCTGGATATACAAATTCTAAAGTAAATAGCAAATTGACGTTGACCCAATATCTATCTATCCATATCTCTGTCAATCTAGTCACACACATCTGCACACACACGCAGTGGAATGGGGGAGGAGTATATAGATTATAAAGAAGGTCATTAAATTAAACTTTGGAATTATCACTATAAACTACAGCATGAGACTCAGAGAAAGAACTGTACGAAAGTGCTCCAAATAAATTTAAGTACGTATCTATGAGAATAAAACAGATTTGAGCTGTCACTGCAGTCAACAGGGGCTACTTTTTTTAGATAGAACATTTTTCTTGGATGTGGAGCACGTATCACAAGAGTGATTTCCATCAAAATCAAAGAATCAAAAATCTATAATCATCAGTCTTACTACTCATGATTATAACCTATATAGAAATAGGACACAAAACAATAAAACAACTTTGGTTTTAAATATATAAAGTAGGAAAAAGTTGACATAGGATTAATCTTTTATAAATTAGTACTTTGGATGTCAAATGAAACATTAAATAAAAGAATATATATATATACCTGCATTAAAAAAACTTGTAAACACCTATCCCATGAAAACTTGGAAGTTGAGAATCAAAAAAATAAAATGCACAAACGTGAAGATCTCTAACAAATCAATCAGAAAACTACTTGTGTGTATTATTAGTTTTACATTACTGCATAACAAATTATTCTAAATTTCAGTGGCTTGAAATAATCATTTATCTCTCACATTCTACAGGTCATACATTTGGGAGGGGCTTGTCTGGTCACAGCTTACTTCAGGGGACTCCCATGAAGTTTTCCTCAAATACTGCAGTCACTTGAAGCAATGGCTGTGGCTGGAGAATCGACTCCATGGCCTTGTTCTCACCTGTGCTGGTTGTTGGTGGGAGGCCTGGTTTTCTTTCCACATGAGGTTCTCCACAGGACAGCTTGTGCATCTTCTTGACACAAAGGCTGGTTGCCCTCAGAACAAGGGAAGACAAGTGATATGATGCTGTTTGTGACCTCGTCACAAAGCTGTCACTCTCTCACTTCTGCCGTGTTCTATTGGTAACATAGGCCAAGGTCGATTTCATGTAAAATGTAAAATACAAGAGGAGGAATATGGAGCAATGAATCCTTGGGTCCCTCCTGGAGCCTGGAAATCCCCCTCAAACCAACGGAAAAAGATGGCCGGAGGTATCAGTAGACAGTTCATCCAAGAAAAAGCACAAATGACCAATTACTGCTTGAAAAATGTCAAACATGCTAAATTTATTCTAGAATAAAAGTAGAATAAAATACCCAATTTTTATACATTCACTTAAAATAGGTAATGCCAAACAAAAATTCTTACTAATAAAAAGCATTATACAGTAGAAATCCTCTTTCCACATGTTCCACAATCTCAAATTTTCTTTTTCAGAAGTAACCCAAGCTATTAACTCCTATGTATTTCCAGAAACATTTCCATGCATATCCAGGCAAATATTCATATTCCTTTATCCATATACCTTGGTGTTTGTTTTATATCAGTGCATATACAAATTATCCATTTTAACTTTGCATAGAACTTATAGTTTAGCAATCTTCCTCCATTTTCTCACTTCCTTCATATCACTGCCCTGAAGTTAGAGTGAAACCTGTGTGTCCAGGGGTGGATATTATCCCTGTTTCAGTCTGTACAAATAACTGAAATTGGCTCAATCAAAATGAAACTCAGGTCGGGCGTGGTGGTGCACGCCTGTAATCCCAGCGCTCGGGAGGCTGAGGCAGGAGGATCGTTGCAAGTTTGAGACCAGCCTGGGCTACAAAGTGAGCTCAAGGCCAGCCTGAACTGTGTAGCAAGACCCTATCTCAAAAAGACCAAAAAACAAAAACAAAAACAAAAACAAAAAACCAAAATAAAAACCCTCAGGTTTTTGATGAAACAGGAAGTCGTTCTCTCTCTTCATGACACAGGAAGCAAAGAGCACGTTGCCATCACTAATTGAGCCAAATCTGTATTGTTGCAGATTCTGTGGAAGAAATAACAAGAAACTCTGTCTTTAGGGACAGTGAGAGCCAAGGAGTTAAGGTTCACAGAAGTCCATTCTACTTCTTGACTTCCACATTATTGATGTATTTTTGTGTGGTGTAAGGCACTTTGAGTTATATTTGTTATTTTCAATGTAAAAGCACTAACTGAGTCATAGTTTGTCATATGGCTAGACCATATTTGTATAATCAATCCCTTATAGACAACCTTTTCTTCTTAATATTTCTGCACATAAAAATTTGAGAATAGGAATTAATTTATCCAGAGAAATCATCCCGAGAGGCTAATTTTTATCAAAAGGAACATGATTTTAAAAGTTAGCAGGACTTTCCAAATTTAACTGTGTAGAGGCTTTAGTTATTTTTATATACATTGATAAAATACATAAATGCCCTTTTCTTTTTTTATTTTAAAAGTAAAAGAACGAAAACATTAGCAAACAGACACAAAGTAGCAAAAGAACAGTACAAAAACTGAATTACAGATAAGGTGGCAGGGAATTAACAATGGTTGTTGTATTACATATTGATAACTTCAAAGTGTATGTTCAGGATAATGCATATAGACATAGATTGATTAAATAACTAATCATTGACTGTTCCTTACAATAAAGCGACATGAGACAATAGTGCAACGTTAGCCATCCTGCATATACATACATACATATATAGCTATCCCTTTCTTCCTTCTCTTCTTCCCCTCATCCTGATTACTCTTTTCTTTTGAGCAGTTTCCTTTCATACCTCCTAATTTATATTCCCACCTTCAAATTCTTAAACTGATGATACAATACACTATCTGCACATGCACATCTGATTTATTTCACTTATGAGTATTGTCTCTAATTGTGCCATTTGCCTATGGAAGCCTCAAGTTTGTCTTTCTTTATAGCTGAATAATATTCCATTATATAAAAATGCCACAGTTATTTTATCCAGTCCTCATGGATGGACATTTGGGTTGCTTCCATGATTTATCTATTACAAATTGTGCTGCTATAAACATGGGTGCACATATACCTTGATGATATGTTGTTTTCAGATCTTCTGGGAAAATACCCAGAAGGGGAATAGCTTGGTTGAATGGGACCTCTAGACCTAGTTTGCTGAGGAATCTCCAAACCGATCTCCACAGTGGTTTCACCAGTCTGCATTCCCACCAGCAGTGCAAAAGAGTTTCTATTTCTCCACAGCCTCACCAGCATTTGTTACTGGATAATTTCTTGATGCTGGCCAGTCTTACTGGGGTAAGATGAAATCTCAGTGTTGTTCTTATTTGCATTTCTCGAATGACTAAAGATGTAGAACATTTTCTCATATATTTATTTGCAATTGTATTCCTTTATCTGAGAAGTGTGCATTCATCTCAGATGCCCATTTGTGGGTTGGGTCTTTGAAATTGGACAGGTTCATGTTTTTTAATTCTTTGTATGTTATAGATAGAAGACCTTTGTCTGAGGGACAGGCAGCTAGGATTTTTTCCCAATTTGTGGGTTTTCTTTTTACTCTGCTGGTGATTTCTTTAGATGTGCAAAAACTTTTCAGTAAGATGAGGTCCCAGTTATTGATTCTTTGAAGTGTTTCCCTTGCAGTTTCATTTTTGTTCATGAACTCTCTGCCTACTCCTATGTCTTCAAGATTTTTACCTACCTTCTCTTCCAATAGATTTAGTGTTTCTATTGAGATCTGTAATCCATTTTGACTTGAGTTTGGTGCATGGTGATAGACTGGGGTCTATTTTCAGTTTTCAGCAAGTGGCAAGTCAATTTTTCCAGCACCATTTATTAAAGAGGGTATCTTTCTTCCAGTGAGCTTGCTTGGCCTCTTGTCAAAGATTAGGTGGCTGAGTGTGTTTGTGGTTATGGCTGCATCTTCCAGTCTGTTCCATTGATCCTCAGGTCTGTTTTTTAGCCAGTACCAGGTTGATTTTGTTGCAATAGCTTTGTAGCATAATTTCAGGTCAGGGATTGTGATTCCACCTGACTTGTCCTTGTTGCCCAGAATTGCTTTTGCTATTTTGGGTCTCTTCTGGTTCCAGATGAATTTAAGGAATATTTTGTCTAGATCTGTGAGGTATGCTAATGGTAGTTTAATGGGAATTATATTGAATCTGTACAAAAATTTTGGTAGTATGGCCATTTCCACAATGTTGGTTCTTCCTAACCATAAGCAGGGAATGTTTTTCCATTTATTGAAATCCTCTTCGATCTCTTTTTTCAGAGTACTGTAGTTTTCATTGAATAGATCTTTTACCTCTTTTGTTAGATTGATTCCTAAATATTTCAATTTCTTGGATGCTTTTGTAAAAGGTATAGTTTCCTTAATTTCTCTGTCAGTCTGTTTGTTGTTGGTGTATAGGGATGCTATTGATTTTTTGGTGTTGACTTTGTAACCAGTTACTCTACTGAATTTGTCAATTAAATCCAGGGGTCTTCTTGTGGAGTTTTGGGGTCTTCCATGTAAAGTATCATGTCATCTGCAGAGAGTGACGGTTTTACTTCTTCCTTTCCTATCCATATTCCTTTTATTTTTCTCTCTTGTCTAATTGCTCTGGCTAATGCTTCCAGAACTATGTTGAAAAGGAGTGGTGACAATGGACATCCTTGTCTTGTTCCTGACTTTAAAGTGAAAGCTTTCAGTTTTTGTCCATTTAGTATGATGTTGGCTGTTGGTTTGTCATAGATGGCTTTGATCAGATTGAGGTAGAGGCCATCTATTCCTATTTTTTCTAGGGTTTTTAACATGAGTGCATGTTGGACTTTATTGAGAGCTTTTCTGCATCTATTGAGATGATCATGTGGTTTTTGTCTTTGGCTGTATTGATATGATGTGTTACATTAATTGATTTGCGAATATTGAACCATCCCTGCATTCCTGGAATAAATCCAACCTGGTCATGCTGTATAATTTTCCTTATGATTTGCTGCATTCTATTTGCTAGTATTTTATAGAGTATCTTTGTATCTATATTCATTAGGGAGATTGGTCTCTAGTTCTCTTTCTTGGGTGGGTCTTTCTCTGGTTTTGGTATCAGTATAATACTTGCCTCCAGAAATGTGTTAGGGAGAGTTGCTTCCTTTTTGATTTCATTGAAGAGTTTGAGGAGTGTTGGCATTAAATCTTCTCTGAATGTTTTACAGAATTCTGCTGTGAATCCATCAGGGCCTGGGCTTTTCTTTGTTGGTAAGTTTTTAATGACGTTTTCAATCTCATTAATTGATATTGGGTTGTTCAGGATTTTTGAATCTTCCTGATTCAATTTTGGTAATTCGTACATTTCTAGGAATCTGCCCATTTCTTCTGAGTTTTCTATCCTATTGGAGTAAAGATTCTCAACATAGGTATTAATGATCTTTAGAATTTCTGTGGGATCTGTAGTGATTTTATCCTTTTCATTCCTTATTGCATGAATTTGAGTTCTTTCCTTTCTTTTTTTGATAAGGTTGGCTAGGGGTTTATCAATTTTATTTATTCTTTCAAAGACCCAACTCTTTGGAAGTACTGTATTTCTCCATTGAATTTTTTGTAGTGTTTTCTTCATTGCAATTGCATTAATTTCTGCCCTGAGCTTTATAATCTCCTCCCTACTTTGGGCTTTGGGCTTGACTTGTTCTTCCTTTTTCTAAAAGTTGGAGGTGCAGCATTAGGCTATTTATTTGATCTCTTTCTGTTTTCTTTATGTGTGAGTTCATCACTATAAATTTCCCTCTGAGGACTGCTTTCATTGCATCCCACAGATTCTGGGAGGTTCTATTTGCATTTTCATTTGTTTGTAGGTATTTTTAGAATTCTTTAATTTCTTGTATTACCCATTTGTTGTTCAGGAGGTTGTTGTCCATTTCCAAGTGTTTATGGCATTTTTGGAGTTCCCTTTGTCATTAATTTCCAATTTCATTGCACTGTGGTCAGATAATGTGCATGGGATAATTTCATTTCTTTTGCATTTAGGTAGGTATGCTCCATGGGCTAGAATGTGGTCTAGTTTAGAGAAAGTCCCATGTGCAGCTGAGAAAAATGTATATTATGATGTTGTGTGGTGGAATACTCTGTATACATCTACTCTGTCCTTTTATTTTGCACATTTGGTTCAGATGTGTTATTTCTTTGCTGAGTTTTTGTGCAGTTGATCTCTCTTCATCAGAGGGGTGTTTAGGTCCCTTATTACAATGGTGTTATTGATTATTTGGTTTTTCATGTCTGTTAATATTTGGCTTATATACCTTGGTGCTCCAGTATTTGGTGCATACATGTTTAGGATTGTTTTTTGTTTGTTTGTTTGTTTGTTTTTTTTCATGTTTAGGATTGTTATCTCTTCCTCTTGCAGCTTTCCCCTAACTAGTATGTAGTGGCCTTCTTTATCTCTTTAGATTATTTTCTGTTTGAAGTTTACATTGTCTGCAAATATAATAGCAACCCATTTTTTTCTGGGAACCTGTTGCATGAAGGATTGTTTTCCAACCTTTGAATTTCAGTCTGTGGATTTCCTTTTATGTAAAATGTGTTTCCTGTATACAGCATATTGTGGGATTTTGTGTCTTAACCCACTCTGCCAGTCTGTTTCTTTTGACTGGTGAATTAAGACCATTTACATTAATGGTTATAACTGTTATATGTTGGCTTATTCTTGTCATGCTGTTTACTTGCTGTTGCTTTCCTACTTTTGTTGTTTAATTGCTTGTTCTGCTTAAGGGTTCCTTTCTATTGTTGTTCTTGAGATTGTGGTCACTTTTTTCTCTGTCTAGAATATCTTTCAGTACTTTTTGTAATGTTGGTTTGGCACTCATGAAGTTCTTCAGTTGTTCTTTGTCGTGGAAATATTTTATTTCTCCATTGAATTTGAAGGATAGTTTTGCAGGATACGTCAGTCTGGGTTGGAAGTTGTTTTGTCTCAGCATCTGTAATACCTCACTCCAAGCTCTGCTTGATTTCATGGTTTCTATTGAGAAGTCTGCTGTGATTCTGATGGGCTTTCCTTTATAGGTGATCTGTTTCTTTTCTCTAGCAGCTTTTAATATTGTGTGCTTTTGCTGCATATCTGGGATCTTGACTATTATATGCCTGGGTGTGGTTTTATTTGGGTTATGGCTCATTGGAGTTTTGTATGCTTCATTTACCTGCACATCAGTATCTTTTACCGTGCTTGGGAAATTTTCTGCTATTATTTCTGCAAATATTCTTTTAATGTCATTTGTGTTGCCTCTTGCTGTTTCACTGATTCCTATTACTTGGACATTATTTCTCTTTGCTTCATCTTGTAGCTGTTTGATTGATTTCTCCTGGTTCCTTGATGACGTTAAGAGATCCTTCCTTTCACAATCATTAGTTGTCATGCTGTCTTCAAGATCTGAGATTCTGTCTTTGGCTTCATTCAAGTGGTTTTGCAAGCCTTCAATGGCAGTTTTCATTTCCTGGAAATCTCTTTGAGTCTGTTTCATGCGTTCTAATTCATTCCAAACTGCTCGTGTAACGTTTCCATTTGTTGCCTTTGATCTTCTAGTCTTTTATCTGTTTCTTCTCTGTATGTGCGAAGCATTTCCTCCATTATTATTTTCATTTCATTTTTTGCCTGAGAGATTATTTCAGATTTAATCTCTTCTGTGGCCTGATGGAGTAGTTTCTTTACTTCAGACGTGATCATTTCAGAAATTTTAGGTATGTGGCTTCTTATTTCTCCTATGTCATTGTCTCCTGTACTTGTTCTGGGTGGAGTTGTGTTCTGAGACTGCATTTTGCTCCTCTGTCTTGTCATTTTGAATGTCAGATGACAAGTGCTGACCTACTAACTACCCAGGTAGCTCACAAAGGACTCTAGGAACCCTAGTTTACCTGCATATCAAACTAAACCCAAGGTGGTTGCAGACCGTGGACCACTGGGCCCAGGGACCCCAGGCAATTGCTGGGATGCATGGCTTAGACGACACCTGCGATGGTGGGGGAGTGCTGGGCTTTGGTACCAGGGTGTCCAGTGCATGGACATGAAGCCTGTGGGCCTCAGCCTTGAAGCTGATAGTGGTTAGGCAGGGGCTGCTGCCTTAGGTTCCTCAGGTAGCTAGTCGGGGGTGGGGGGAGCAGGGCTCTCCTCCCAACCCTGAGGACCCCAGAGCCTGAGGCTGATTCCACACTGCAGGTCTCAACCACCAACAGGGATGGGTCATTCCAGTCCAAGCTCCTTCCTAACTCTAAGGTGTGGAGCAGAACCCAGGTGTAGGCCTTACCAGAGAAGAGGAGTTGCTCTGCTCATGTGGTGTTGCAGACCGACCTCCCTCACTGGCGGAAGTTCTGGCACAGCAGAACCCAGGTGCAGGTCATGAAATGCCACGCTGTTCAGGTGTTGCTGCAGGTTGGCTGCCCCTGCTGGTGGAAGCTCTGCACTGCAGAGCTTGGACTCAGGCCATGGAATGCCGCACTGCTCAGGTGGCCCTGCAGGTCGGCCTCCCTCACTGGTAAAAAATGCCCTTTTCTGTAATAGTCATTAACACAGTTATCAATGTTTGACCATCAAGTATTTTGTTTCCAGGAGCAATATTTAATGCTGACCTAGGCAAAAAGTCTAGACCTCCTTGTGTAATTTTGTTAGACATGTTAGATTACCTACACCCTTTCTAGGAAGCAATCAAGCAACATGAACCAGGTGAGTTAACAAGTTCATTCTTTCTGACCCACTATTTCCACTTCAGGAACTCAAATATGAGGAAAATCTCACAGATACAGAAAGTGATTTTTACATACAAGTATATTAAATTCTTATTTGAAAGAAAATTATGGACCTAAGAGGATAAAAATGATAAAATATGACATCTATAGGGTGGCTATTAGTCATAAAATAGCATATTTTTGAAAAGCATTTTATTTCATTTTATATTATCCTTTTTTTTTAAACAGGGATTCACTATGCAATTCAGGCTGGCCTTGAACTCACTTTGTAGTCCAGGCTGGCCTCAAACTCACAGTAATCATCTTGCCTCAGCCTCTTGAGTGCTTAAATTACAATGTGCACCACCACACCCAGTTCAAAAATATTTTTATGTTAGGGAAATACTTGTGATATAAGGTCATTTTGAAAGAATACTTATATATACACTCACATACATGCACTTCTCTGTATATATATATATATATATATATATATATGTACATAGAGACATTATGTATATATGTATATGTACATATGTGTATACAAGTATTGCAAGATTTTGTGCATAAAACATTAATTCTATTTTCTCTTTTCTTGGTAGACTTGGCAGTGAATGACTCTTAATTTATTCTTGATATTCTTTGACATTTCCAAATTTTCAACTAATGAACATGTGTTATTTTATAATCAGAAAAATGTTATCTTCCTTTACCATCCCTTAGCTTTAGCTTGACAAGGAATTTAAACTCATAATTAATCAGAAGAGGGGAAGATGACTTTTCATTCATGAAATTTTCAACACGAATGAAAAATGAATACTTTCTATAACGTTTCTGAAATGCTGATCTTTCTACTTTAGACCTTCAGTTTATTAAGTTGTAAAGCAATGAAAATATTCATTACCTACTTCATATTCTTCTACCTAATAATCATTTGAATAGTTTTCCAAAATAATATAACCTAGCCATACCAAATTCCATGATAGATGAGACATATGAAGAGACATTAACATCCAAAATTAGAGGGTCATGCCCCATAAAGAGTTTGACTATGAATTGTTTATGTTCCTTTCATTACTGCCTATATTATGAACCATAGTGATAAGCAAAATAATGTTTCTTGCAGTGGGAAAATTGACACTCATAAGTAATCACACAAATATAAATTGTGATAGAGAAGCATCAGAAGTGGTTAAATTATACACTCTAAAGTTTGATGCCTACATTTAATCTTAATTGCCACATAACACAGTGTGACTCTAGGCAAGGTAGTTAGTTTCTTTGTACCAGGTTGCTTCTATGTAAAATGGGGATTTTAAAAATATCTAAGATTACTACTAATGTTAATTGTGCTATTAAAATATGGTAATGGTATTTGACACAGAGTAACATGTAGTCAGTATTATAGAAAGATAAATAGAATTATATACATAGAGTAAAAACATGTAATAGGAAGACATAACTAAGGTGGCCAGAGAAGGTTTTCCTGCAGTGATTTTTGCTTAAATACTAACCATCACCTCTATAAAAGGGATGGGGTGAACAGTTGTGTAAGATTAAAGTGAGGAGAAATCATGCTCAGCATGTTCGGGCATCTTAAATATTTGGAGATTTGTTTGATTAACGTTTTCTATGGAAGAGATGACTTTTAAAAGTCACTATTCACAGAGTATCAAAAACAGTTAATTAGGAAGCTATTGCAATAATATAGATGAGAGAAAAGACAGCTTGTGAGGGCAAAGACAGTACAAAAGAAGAAAACAAACAAATTTAAGAAACATGGGGATGCAGACACAACCACAAACACACTCAGTCAACTTATCTTTGACAAAAGGGCCAAACATGTTCACTGGAAGAAAAATTGCCTCTTTAATAAATGGAGCTGGAAAAACTGGCTCTCCACATGCTGAAGACTAAAACTAGACCCATGTCTTTGGCCATGCACTAAACTGAAGTCAAAGTGGATCAAACCTCGAAATATTAAAACAGAAACATTACATCTACTGGAAGAGAAAGTAGGTAAAAATCTTGAAGACATAGGGATAGGCAGAGAGTTCGTGAACAAAGGCCAAACTGCATGGGAAATTCTTCAAAGAATCAACAACTGGGATCTCATCTTATGAAAAGTTTTTGCATATCAAAAGAGATCACCAACAGAGTAAAATGAAAACCCATGAATTTGGAAAAAATTTTAGCCAATTGGGCTTCAGACAAAGGACTTCTATGTAGGACATAGAAAGAATAAAAAAATCAGGCCCCCATACTAAAAACCCAGTCCAGAAAAGGGCATCTGAGATGAATACACACTTCTCACATGAAGAAACACTAATGGTGAATAAATACATGAAAAAATGTTCAACATTATTAGTTATTAGAGAAATACAAGTTAAAACAACACTGAGATTCCTTCTCACCCCAGAAAGAATGGCTGTCCTCAAGAAATCAACCAAACAAATGCTGGAGAGGTTATGAGGAGAAAGAACCCTACTTCACTGCTGGTGGGAGTGTAGACTGGTGAAACCACTGTGGAAATCAGTTTAGAGATTCCTCACAAAACTAGGATTGGAAGTCCCACTTAGCCCAGCTATTCTCCTTATGGGTCCCTTTCCAGAAGAATTAGAAACATCATACCACAACAATATATGTGCACTCATGTTTATAGCAGCACAATTTGTCATAGCTAAATCTTGGAAACAGCCCAAATGCCCATCCACTGAGGAACAGATAAAAAATATGTGGTATTTTTATACATTGGAGTATTACTCAGCTATAAAAAAGACAAACTTGCGGCTTTTGTAGTAAATGGATACAACTAGAGACCATACTCACAAGTGAAATAAATCGGACCCACATATGTAAACATCATATTGTCTCTCTGGTGTAGGAACCCAAAAGAGTAAGTAAAACACAAAATGCACAATAGATGATAGGAAAGGGAAAGTAATTGCTCAAAGAAAGGAATGACTGGGATGAGGGAAAGAACAAAAAAATAAGGAAGGCAAAAAAAATTTAAAAAATATATATATATATGAATAGCTGGGATAACTGTACTGCTGATCTCTGATGGTATATTGAAAGGAACAGTTAATGCTTAAATTTTTTATGTTCTGACCAATTTTGCATGCTTATATCTGGTAACATGAGCAACTGATTTGAAGACACAATATGCAATGGAACAACCATGATGAATTCCTACCATCTTGTCTAGTGAAACTCTATATTATCTCTAATGTTTTATCTAATAATTATTTTTTTTATTTTCTTTAGTGGTTTCAATAATCTTCCATTCTTATGTCTGGTAATCTGAGCAATGTAGTTGAAGATAACAATATGTAATATAACAACTACTGTTAATTCCTTTCATTTTGTCTTGAAACCCTGTATAACTTAATGTTCTTGCTTTGTTTTGTTTATGTTTGAGATGTTGGTATGCTGGTATTGTTTTGTTTTCTTTTTATTTTCTACTCTCTTTAAAATAAAAAAAAAGAGACTTGGGGGTAAAAAGAACTTTCTTAGGTGGCTATATCAGACCCTGGGGTGGGGGAGAGAGAGAGAGAAAGAGAGAGAGAGAGGGGTGAAAGCTTATCTCCAGTATTTCAAGAGCTATGGAGACCCAGGGAAAACTAGCTTTGGGAAATGCAGCATGACTTTGGATCTAATAAGTTGAATTTAAGATAACTTTGCATAATCCAAGTAAAAATGTCAAGTAGAAACCTGATTCTATCAGTCTGGAGCCCAAGAAAATTGCAAAATTGGTGTTAGTCACTTTTTTGTCACTGTGACAATACTTAGGATAGACAACTGAAAAGGATGAAACACTTGACTATGACTCCAGGGATTTCAGTCCATGGCCAGTGGCTCCTTTCGTTTTTAGGCCTGTGGCAAAGCAGGACATCATGCAGGGAGTGCATTGTGGAAAGAGCTACCTACTTCTTGGCTGCAGAGATACAAAAAAGAAAATGATGAGGGGTTGTAGTCCCTATGTCTCACGTAAGACCCTTAATAGGCTAAACTTCCTCCAACTGTGCCCCCTATAGATTCTACCACTTCCCAATGGTACCAAAAGCTGGTAACCAATATTTAAACACATGATCTTTGGTGAACATTTAAGATATAAACCATAACAACTGAAACAAGTTATCAAATTCTGCTAGGAAGCCAACTATGATTGACAAACAATGAAACAAACCAAAGATATAGACTGAGTAAGGAGGTCATTGTTGACCTTATAAATAAGCTTGTTTTTCAATACATTATAAGGACTGAAACTAAACTGAAAATTTTTGATTATAGAATGGAAGTGGGTCTAGATGGCCCGTTCCAGGAACTAGACAGAGAGGAAAAGTGTAATGATCAGAACACTAGGGACAGAGGAAAGATCGATGGATTTTGTATTAATGGAGAGCTTCACAACTTAATGAAAAAGAACCATTTGAGATGATGATGTTAAAAATGCAAGACAGAGAAAATATAAATAGTAACTCAAGATTTCTAAGTGAGAAGGTAAATGAATTGACATAAAAAAGAAAAAGTGAAGTTCTGTGTTAAGACCAACAGAGAAGGATAGGATGGGTCCAGATGTAGACCTTCAGTATATTGCCACCTCTTGCTCATCCTGCCCGAGTGGCCTAATGTCTTTGACGTAACACACCCAGGTGAAGTTCTGTGGACTTCCCAGTCCATGCAGATCTCTCCATACCCCATCATGAGAGAAGAAAGGTAAGTTAAATTAACCTTAGGTAGGGGGAAGCTATTAGTAAATATTTATATACTCCAAGTCAATGTGAACTGTTGCTGACTCTCTTTTCTTATCAAAGTATTAATGCATTTATTCTGCCCCATGTCATATAGCTAAGGTATATGTCTTCTCTTGCAACAATGAAACATCTGGCACAACAGCTGTAATCATGGTGACTATTTCAGTGACCTAGTTATCCTCAGGATTTTTCAATCTCTGAAGAGGCCAGCTTGACAAACTAAAAGGAAATAAGAAAATTATAGGGACCCCTGCCTACTAATCTCTGCCTTGCTCTCAATTTTCCCTTCTCAGAGTGCACAAATTGGCATGTGGGGAATGTTTTAGAGACTTTTGTTTGATTTTCCTTATATTTTACCCAAAACACCAAAGAACAAGTGAGAGTATTATTCCAATTACCCAAATACACACCCAATTACACTTCAGGAAATGATAAGAATTGATGCATGGACTTGGTGTTACCACTGGAACTGGATTTTAGTCAGAATTTCATAAATTTTGTAGCCACAACTCTAGTAGGGAGCCACAAGGAAGCTTTGGTTTCCCAAGTGTCAGATTCAACTCCTACCTCTGTCCAATAGTCCTTGAAATATCTGGGTGTTTCCATCTTTTCAAAGTATAGTAACCTGAGTAGATAATATAGGTTCTTTTGAGGAAGGACCAAGAAATAACTATAAAGAACAACTGCCAGAGTTGCTGCAGCTTTCCTCCTAGGAATAAGGGTGCTTTTCAAGCAGGGAGATCTACATCTGCAAGTTGACTCCAGGTCAGAAACAAACAAGGGATTATGACTTTCCCAGGCTGACTGCCGTCAGCTCCTTTCCTCCTTTGTACTGCCTTCGGATTGTAGGTATTAAACAGCACATCTATTTTGCTCCTATAGTATTATACTCTGTTCAGCCTTATCCACAATTTCTTAAAATTATTAAGTTTTCTTAAAATGGTAAGCACACATCTACCATATGATTTTAGCTATTGCACCCTACAGCATTTACTCAAGAGAACTGAAAGTGCATGTTCATGCCAGACCTTGTACATATATATTCACAGCACCTTTACTAGCAATGAACAAAAACCAAAAACAGCCAAAATGTTTTTTCACTTATAAATGTTACATAAATTTTCTTATTTTTGTATCCAGTCATAGAAACATTAATACAGGAAATTAATTAAAACATAAAACACCATGAAAAAATTCTCAAAGATATTATAAAAAGTAAAAGTAGATTTTTTAAAAGGCCATAAATACAATGCTCTTATTTATATGAAGAAAAGGCAAAATCAGAGTTCCAGAAAATTGTCCCAATACCCAACATTGGGAATTACAGGAAGACCATGGATTTCAAAGACACAAGTTAAAAAGCCTTTTACAGTGATAGAAGCATTCTACATCATGACCATCATATGATAACTATAAAATTCGTCAAACATAACACTCAAAAAATGCCTTGCTAAACAAAATAAATAAGATATAGCTACAATGTTTCTATATGCAAACAATATATAATTAAGTAAGCAAGAGAAAAAATGCACACCAATATATTTAATAAATATATAATGTGAGGCATACCATGAAGGAAATGCAAAGTGTTGTGAGGATTTCAAGGAGAAAGAGATCACTTTTAGGGCAACCTGACAATGCTTACTTGAAGAGGTAGCATTTGAGTCAAGTCTTGACAGATGAGTAAGATGGCTAAAGGGAGAAGGAATTCCAGAAGAACTGGATAAGGGGAGTATTCATATTTATAACTCTTTATTTGCTTATATTTATTTATATTATAAAACTGAAGAATGTGTTCTGAAATATATATCTTCAACACAAAGGTGATGTGGGAAATTATTAAATACTAAAGCAATAAAGACCAGTTGGAAACATACCATAGATGCCTATGAATTCTAAAGTATAAGCAACATAAGCCAGTAAGAGTAACCAAATTTTTGGTTCAGATGAAGGTTACACTAGTATATCAATGTAGGATGAATTAGGCAAGACTGTGGGAGGAGGCTAGGAGATTATTAGCTGCTGTGGAGGTCTTCCAGTTAAAAAAAAAGCTGAACTGAAAAGGAAGTAGAAGAGAAATACATATAGGGCTTGTAGAACAAGCAAATGGGATCTGACTAGATTTAGTGATGGAAATGAAAAAAGATAAAGGTGTCTCCCCAAGGAATATATGGCCTCAATAACATTAATGTATAACAAAATCATTATAAGAGTCTTGGAAAATTAAGGGATGATGTGGGTTGAGAAGAGGCTAATGGATTAAGGGATTACCTAGTCATGCAATGAATAGCTGTACAATGCAATTCTGCCCAAGCCAAGAGATGAAGGAGGTATAGTGAGCAAATGGGTAAGTGAGTTTTTATGCTCAAGGGGCTTATGTCACTGTCTGGGGAGGCAGACAATAAGCAATACACATATAAGATTCATTTTCTTAAAGAAAGTAATTTGTTATAAATGAAAGATTATCTTCAGGAGTATTTTTCTCAATGCAATGTTAAACGTTACTTATAACTGCTCACAGAAACAGTAGGTAATTTAGAAAGTTTGATGGTGTAGACCATGACTTTTTAAAAAGTGGCATAAAAAGCAACTAAAAGGAAGCCCTAAGTATGTTAACTGGCAGAAAGAATAAAAGAAATTGGAAGCAGGGTGCTTGAGATGTGAAATAAGGAAATTATTGATGGAGCCAATCTTGCAAAAAGGATGAGGACATGAGTATAGGATAAACTTTTGCCCTGGAGAGGAAAATATCTCTCATTTCTTCATTGTAAGCATTAAGAATTTGTAAAAACAAGGTAATAGGTAAAAGGCTTAAGGCAAGAAATACCTGATGGCATATGACCTGGAATTTTTCAGATGGCATCACTCATTCTGGTGAAAATGAAACAAAAGACTTATGGATCCATTTCCAGGTTGGAACAGAGAAAAAATGAAGTGACAACTCAGGGGAATATGACTACACACCATCGCAGCTGGCTTGCAGAGTGTGTTGAAGGTCTGTCAAAAGTTACAATCCGAGACAAAAAAAGATCAAGATGGCGGCCGGCAGGACCGGCGGCTGCGCCGGCTTTGACTAGATCAGAGTCTAAGAGAGATGGAGGTTTTAAAAATAATTGGACTCGCGCGGCATGCGCACCCTGAGCCGCGGAGCAACTGCTGCGCGGGACCCCTGGGCGGGTGAGCTGTTTGCGCATCCTGACCGGATTTCTGAGTCGGGGAGGAGCTCGGCCTATGGAAGAACTTCTGGGGGGCCCCCCTGCCTGCAGGGACCCCTGGGCGGGGGAGCTGTTTGTGCATCCTGACCGGATTTCTGAGTTGGGGAGGAGCTCAGCCCAGGGAGGAACTTCTAGGCAGCCCCACTGCCTGCAGGGACCCCTGGGCTGGTGAGCTGTTTACACCCCCCTCGGGGAACAAAGCAGCATCTGAGCAGCCTTTTGAGTGAAACTCTTAGCAGAAAGCTTAAGGGACATTAATCCAAAAAGAAGGAGCCATTGGAGCAGCCTTTGCAATGGACCTCTGCCTGGTGAACTGCCTGGGTAATTTACAGCTCAATAGTTTGAATCTGATATCCAAAATTGGGAAGACAGAAGAACAAAACGCAGTCTCAGAACTCAACCCCACCCAGAACAAGTCCTGGATGTGAGGATATAGGGGAACTAGGAAGCCACATACCTGCAAGTTCTGAAATGATTGCATTCGAAATAAAGAAACATCTCCATCAGGCCATAGAAGAGATTAAAGCAGAAAAAAGCCACATACCTGCAATTTATGAAACGATTACATCCGAAGTAACAAAACAACTCCACCAGGCCATAGAACAGATTAAAGCAGAAATTAGTCACATACCTGCAATTTCAGAAACGATCACATCCAAAGTAAAGAAACAACTTCATCAGGCCACGAAAGAGATTAAAGTACAAATAATCTCTCAGACAAAAAATGAACTGAAAACTATAATGGAAGAAACGTTCCACACACATAGAGAAGAAATAGATAAAAGAATAGAAGAAAATAGGAAACAAATGGAAATGTTGCAAGAGCAATTTAAGAATGAATTACCACAAATGAAACAGGTCCAAAGAGATTGCCAGAAATTGAAAACTTCCATTGAAAGTTGGGAAAACCACTTACATGAAGCCGAAGATAGAATTTCAGATCTTGAAGACAGCATGGCAGATAATCAGCGTGAAAGGAAGGATCTCATAAAGTCATCAAGGATCCAAGAAAAATGAATCCAACAGCAGCAACATGAGGCAAAAAGAAATAATATTCGAGTTATAGGAGTTAGTGAAACAGCAGGAGACAACACAAATGATATAAAAAGAATATTTGCTGAAATAATAGCAGAAAATTTCCTAAACATGGTAAAAGATACTGAAGTACAGTTAATCAAGGCCTATAGAACCCCAACGACACATAACCCAAACAAAACCACACACAGACATATAATACTCAAGATCCCAGACATCCAGCAAAAGAACACAATATTAAAAGCTGCTAGAGAAAAGAAACAGATCACCTATAAAGGACAGCCCATCAGAATCACAGCATATCTCTCCACGGAAACCATGAAATCAAGAAGAGCTTGGAATGAGGTATTACAGATTCTGAGACAAAAGAGCTTCCAAACCAGACTGATGTGTCCTGCAAAACTATCCTTCAAATTCAATGGAGAAATAAAATATTTCCACAACAAAGAACAACTAAAGAACTTCATGAGTGCCAAACCAGCATTGCAAACAGCACTAAAAGATATTCTAGACAGAGAAAAAAGTGACCACAATCTCAAGAACAACAATAGAAATAAACCCTCAAACAGAACAAGTAAGTAAACAGATAGCAAAAGTAGGAAAAGAAAAACAAGTAAATAGCGTGACAACAATAAGCCAACACATAACCATGATAACCATTAATGTAAATGGCTTCAATTCACCAGTCAAAATGAAAAGATTGGCAGAGTGGATTAAGGAACACAATCCAACGATATGCTGTATACAGGAAACACATTTTACTCAAAAGGAAATCCACAGGTTAAAAGTTAAAGGTTGGAAAACAATTCTCCATGCAACAGGACCCCACAAAAAAGCAGGGGTAGCTATTATGTTTCCAGACAATGTAAACTTCAAACCAAAAACAATCAAAAGAGATAAAGAAGGCCATTACATACTACTTAGGGAAAAGCTGCAAGAGGAAGAGGTAACAATCCTAAACATTTATGCACCAAACAATGGAGCACCTAACTTTACAAGTCAAATCTTAACAGACGTGAAAAATCAAATACTAATAACACTATTGTAATAGGGGACCTAAATACCCCTCTGACGCAAAGAGACAGGTCAACTGGAGAGAAACTCAGCAAAGAAATAACAGACCTGAACCAAAAGTGTGAACACATGGACTTAGTAGATGTATACAGAGTGTTCCACCCCAGAACATCAGAATACACATTTTTCTCAGCTGCACATGGGTCTTTCTCTAAAATTGACCACATTCTAGCCCATAGAGCATATCTACCTAAATGCAAAAGAATTCAAATTATCCCATGCATATTATCGGACCACAGTGCAATGAAATTGGAAATTAATGACAAAGAGAACTCCAAAAACCGCATAAACTTGGACATTACACAACAACTTCCTGAATAACCAATGGGTCACACAAGAAGTTAAAGATGAAATTAAAAATTACCTACAAATAAATGAAAACGCAAGTACAACCTATCGGAACCTGTGGGATGCAATGAAAGCAGTCCTCAGAGGGAAATTTATAGCAATGAACTAACATACAAAGAAAACAGAAAGAGAGCAAATAAATAGCCTAATGCTACACCTCAAACTCTTAGAAAAAGAGCAACAAGCCAAACCAAGAGCCCAAAGAAGGGAGGAGATTATAAAACTCAGGGCAAAAATTAATGTGATTGAGGTGAAGAAAACTCCACAGAAAATAAGTGAATCAAAGACTTTGTTTTTCAAAAGAATAAATAAAATTGATAAACCCCTAGCTAACCTTATCAAATAAAGAAGGGAAAGAACTCAAATTCATGCAATAAGGAATGAAAAGGATGAAATCACTACAGATCCGACAGAAATCCAAAACATCATTAATAGCTACTTTGAAAATCTTTACTCTCATAGGATAGAAAATTCAGAAGAAATGGACAGATTCCAAGAAAGGTACAAATTACCAAAATTGAATCAGGAAGATGTAAAAATCCTGAACAACCCAATATCAATTAA
Organism: Dinomys branickii; assembly: GCA_004027595.1. Lineage (NCBI taxonomy): Eukaryota > Metazoa > Chordata > Mammalia > Rodentia > Dinomyidae > Dinomys > Dinomys branickii. The sequence continues at coordinate 794 of PVLD010008879.1, read as the reverse complement.
TGAGATTGAAAACATCATTAAAAACTTACCAACGAGGGAAAGCCCAGGCCCTGATGGATTCACAGCAGAATTCTATAAAACATTCAGAGAAGATGTAATGCCAACACTCCTCAAACTCTTCAATGAAATCGAAAAGGAAGCAACTCTCCCTAGCACATTTCTGGAGACAAGTATTATACTGATACCAAAACCAGAGAAGGACCCAACCAAGAAAGAGAACTATAGGCCAATCTCCCTAATGAACATAGATGCAAAGACACTCAACAAAATACTAGCAAATAGAATACAGCAAATCATAAGGAAAATTATACACCACGACCAGGTAGGATTTATACCAAGAATGCAGGGATGGTTCAATATTCACAAATCAATCAATGTAATACATCATATCAATACAGCCAAAGACAAAAACTACATGATCATCTCAATAGATGCAGAAAAGGCTTTTGATAAAGTCCAACATGCATTCATGTTAAAAACCTTAGTAAAAATAGGAATAGATGGCCTCTTCCTCAATCTGATCAAAGCCATCTACGACAAACCAACAGCCAACATCATACTAAATAGACATGAACTGAAAACTTTCACTTTAAACTCAGGAACAAGACAAGGATGTCCATTGTCACCACTCTTATTCAACATAGTTCTGGAAGCACTAGCCAGAGCAATCAGACAAGAGAGAGAAATAAAAGGAATAAGGATAGGAAAGGAAGAAGTCAAACTATCACTATTTGCAGATGACATGATACTATACATGGAGGACCCCAAAAACTCCACAAGAAAACTCCTGGAAT